>JAAVUH010000030.1:0-284634 GCA_014899045.1 Fusarium palustre | reverse complement strand
GAGGAAAGAGAGAGGAACTCGCCTACCTAACCTAACTTAGGAGGGGGGTGTAATTCTGAGAAAGTATGGGATTTTGATGGAAAAGCCAGCAAGAGCATAGGAAGAACGGAGCAGAGCAAAGTGGGCAAGGCAAGGCCAGACCAGGCCAGGTAAATCAGGTACGATTCCGTACCGGAAACTGAGGTAAAGTAAGTGGATGTAAAGATCCTATGCCATGGGAAGCTTGTATCCACTGATGCAGGTACCTCGCCTTGTTTGATCACGCTAGGGCCAATTCAATTACAGTGAATGCACTGCACTGTGCTGTGCTGCGGAAGGTTGATTGGGAAGGAGCCGCTGGGGACAAATTCAAACGGCAGAAGGGAAGGAAAAAATAACTTTTGAAAACGGCTGGCACGGAAGGAGGGATGGATATTTCAATCGAGGGGATGACGATTTAATGAGGAAAGAAAGCCAAGAGGAGATAAGGCAGGTCATGGAAATGCAGCTACCTTACCTTAGTTGTATGGAGGCACGTACTAAGGTACCTATGAATATGTACGATACAGTAGATGCAGTAAGGTGTGGTTGGCAAGGCCAAAGTTAAATGTTAGAGACACCTGTAACGCTGTAGAGACAGCGCCAGAGACTCCAAAAAAAGCCACAAACATACCATCATGACAGAACAGAGAGGGCTCCACAGACTCACCTTTTATAGGACCCCCGTCCAGTGTCCTGGTTCTCGGGGCAGCCCAGCCTAGGCCTGCCCAACCTAACTTAGTACCAGTTGTGCCAGGATTGTGGGAATGGTGGAGTCCAAGACACCTCCATCCAGGCTTAGTCCAGGGGGGTGTTAACTGTAACGGCCTAGCATCATAATGAGACTGAGACCACATGAGAAGAAAGCTTGTGAAGGCGTAGTGGGTGTTGTGTGTGCTGCATCGTGAAAAATGCCCGTACCGAACCAATACCGAAAATGCGGCAGATAAACCTAAAAACCTTGGTCTGGCCTAGACTGCACTTGATAGACTAAGCAGTTATTAGTGCGCTTCCAGAACAGACCGGCCGTGCCGAGGCAGAACAGAGCAGGCAGTCCAAGTTCTAACAGGCAGTCATCACCAGGTATTCAACATGTCTTTCTTCTTCAGTATCCATGAATCTGTACACGGATAAATGAGAAGAAATCATCATCATCACCTTCTTGGCTGCCCTATCCTATTCACCCGCTCACCCCTGGATGTGATGTAAGAGAGCGGATCCCTCTCGTCCAATGTCGACATAGGATATTTACCGAACGGGCAATGATCCTAATGCTAGACATTGTAGCAACGCAATTGGATGGGACTTTCATGTTCTAGCCTTCGGAGAACCTCAAATGAAGTAGAGATATTCAACTTCAACGGATAACATGACCCTTCATATGCAGTCAGGCAGCTAATAAACGGGAGCAGAGGTCCAATCGAGGATTTCGGGAATTTAGCCCGCAATTCAAAACGTAGCCCCTCATCGCTATGGAAAGAGACATACATGGCTGCCGGACTAGGTTTTGTTTACTCTCCTTCTTTGTTGTGCTTTCAGATACATTTCGCGTATCACCAAACGCGTTTAATACATTTAGCTTCCACCAGAAAAAACATCGCCTCTGGGGAGATCTGATAGATGCGCCAGCTTCGTGAGGCTGAAGATCACCCTCGAACATCGCTTCACTGGCCTAATCAACCTGTGGCAGATCTTAAAAGCCTACAGCCCTTCGAATCCTCATGCACCTGCATCCTTCGTGAGCTAGAATTACAGCAGAGCTTCCAAAGCCACAGATGTAGTTGGAAAGGCCCGAATCGCTCAGACTAATTTTGACCGTGCTAGGAGGATCACCATACAGCAGCATAACCCCAGATAGATGCACAGAGTAGTACGGCTTGGGCTTGACAGGGGAGCGAGCATTGAAGAAATGTCCACCCTCCATGTCGTGAAGCTAATACGGATGTTCAGCTGTTATTTGTTGGTGGTATTGGCTTCTAGTTCAAACAGCAAGGCAAAACGCTTTGCAAAAGTATATTTATCAAGCCAATGCCATTGATTCACCTTGCCATGGTTCGTTCATGGGCCAAACCGGCTCTCTCCCGTGGTAAGTATGAGGCGGTAAGACTCATAGCCCTGCCCTTGCTCCAAAGTCTGTTCGTTTCCTGTGGTTACAAAAGTGGTGGTGTTTTTCCCCCTGGAAGTCCAACGCTCAGACACCATATGTTTATTATCTAGTTGGTCCAAACGCACTTCCGAAACACTTTCTTTCATCTTAGTGTGCTGGACATTTTTAGCTACAGGACTGTAAACACTTTACACCAAGTAGTGGCCAATGTGGTTACAAGAACCAACAGTTGGTTGGTTATGTCTCAGCGCACAGTTAAACGGTAGCCATTGTTTGACATGTCAAAAGTTTGCTTAGCCATATGCCGTAGAGAATTCGAATATAGTCCAGAATGGTAAAGTTGCCGTCTATTAAATCTTGTCATTTCCATGTGCGTTCGACAAACTTCCTTCTCCGTCTCTTCACTGCCTATTCTGTTCTATTGCATTATTAGCTTCCGTTATGTCTACTGATTGCTCGTTTCTCGGATATACAAACCATGTTGAGAGTGGTGTTAATTTTGACCGCAGTATCGAGATGACAGGCGTGGCTAGCTATCCTTGCAACTCGTGGACCCCCATACCAATACCCGGATTCATGACGATGTTGAGCCTCACCGACCGCCTCGGCTCATATCTCATATGTAGGTCGGCAAACTCGTCCCGCTCGATGACACTATTAGCCGTTTGTAGGGGGATTATTTTTCTTTCTTTTCCGCGTGTTTGTGGAGCTTATTAACAACAGCTAAAATTGTTGATATCGTTCCCGTTGATTCACGTTTACTTCGATACTGATCATTCGGTTGTTTTCTTTTGTCAAAGTTACATTTAAGCAGGTATATCAAAATCGGGCTAAATAGTACTGTTCTCTTCTTTCTCTTGTGTGTGGTCTGATGAGTCCTGACCCTTTTCAGCGAGATGCGCCGAGGCAAGAAGAATAGATGCTGTCTCAACCGGCCACTTTCCTTTTTTGATCTGCTACTGTTACTGATGACCCCATCCCCCTCCACTTTCCCCGTCTACAACCGTCCGCCCGCTTACACAGATTAGTACCGGAACTTTCAATTCGTTAGGCAGTAGCCACTGCACCTTCCTTAGCTTAACTACTAACGTACAAGTTAACCTTGTGTTTACTGGACCTTCCCTCTCTGAATCTCTTCGCTTCTCACCCTGTCGTATATTCTCGTCTCGCACCCCTTTCATCTAAAAAATCTCCTTAACATTGCCATCGTCGTCTTATTCAGAGATTACAAACAGAACTGGCCGGCAAGCCTTTGCACCAACTGCCTGAGATGTACATCGTCTCATATCCCGGTTATCAAAGGTACAGGGTCAGGCCTGGCCTGCTCTCGCTTCATCGTATATGACAATATGACAAACCTTGTCTCTTCGCTTCTCCATTGATCGCCACGAGATTCGCCTGAATACCATCTCTAATCACCCGGTTCAATACCGTTTGGCGAGTAACAGCTTCGAACCTCTACCCCTGTTGCTTGAGTTTGGGGGGAACATTCTTACTACCTGGCTCAAAACTGCTGACTTGAGAGCCATGCGACCCTCCCTGATGGGCTACATCTTACACGGCGCAGTCAAGACAGTCTCCTCTACTTCCCGTAAGAGAGCAAATCCATGATCCGCAGTCTCCATCAACATTCAAGTTACCCGTCGCCGGCTTAATCTGGCAGACCCGGCATTTCAACCGCCCCCATCCTCACAGGGATATGTCGACAAACCCTAGAGCGTCGTTAAATCGATGCTTGCAGCAAGGCGTCCTGCAGCCTGCCACCCTTCTTCTAAACAACCACTCGCCCAACACCCCGGCTGTCACAAGCCAAGATCCGCGACCGTTGAATGTCCTGATCGAGTTACATGGGCTTTCATTAACAGGCGCCTATACCCCAATTATACACCTCATTTCTGAAACCGAAACTAGACCTGCACATTTACAGAGCTATGGATACTGCCTAGACTGCGTTCGCTCTTAAAGTTTGCTCCATTCTACCAACTCTACCTTCGGCCAAAAAAAGGTACTACCAGACAGACAACCACTTCGCCTCTGTTTCATCCCCTAGCTAGTTGCAAAGAGCAACGAGATGCGATTCGATTGACGGCTCTCGATCATACTGGTTCCGAATACAACGCAAAGTACACGCGTTCCCCCACTTGTTGCAAGTACAATCGGAGCTTCGTGCATGTCAAAATCTTACTTACATGGTTCTTCGTCTGGTCTTGAGGGCTTGCTACCTAGTGCACCATCTGCCGGGGATATTGGCATCACATTTCCCATCTGCATGTGTCTCTTTTGACTCTGATATTTAGGCGGAATCTTTCCCATATCAGGCTCCAAGCCCGCTGTCTTGAACCATTTGTGGCCAAGTGACGTCGTCTACAATAAGCGATGAGGTCCCATAGTTACCAATGAAGCTTGGGCCTGGGATACTACAATTGTCTCATTGAACTCTATTCAATGAATCCCTGCCCAACGTTTGCTCATACATTGTGTAGAGACCTCTAATGCTTATATCTACCAATCACAGATAAGATTGGTATCTAAAGCTAACTATCGAACATGGAACCTCGCCGCAAGCCTTACATTGCTAGATATTCTTGACGTGCTTGGCCCGTATTCAGCCAAGGGGTTAAGGCTTGTGTATCATGCGACGAGATATTTCAGCAGGTCTCAAGAGAATTTTCCATAAGAACCCACAAATTCCAGAACACATGTCGAACTTGTCCCTAGTATAATCAAAGGACCGTGGTCCTTGTCGCGCGGAGCCTCCACAATTCGATCGTCATCAACATCCCATGCAGCAGGTTCCTCAATGCGAAGCCGCTGTAGGTTAATGACACCACCATGCGGATATACACACATCATTACCCGTACCACTTGTTGATATTCCCCTGAAAATCGCGAGCTGTTCTCTGTCTTATCCACAGCCCACAGCTTCGGAGCAAGTTTCAGGACATGGAATAGGAAATTCTCAAGGTAACAATTGCGACCCAGATTCCTGGTTCGTGGGGTTCGAGGATTGAGCCTTTTTTTGTTATTTACCTACCGAGTCCATATCCTTGGTTCTCATTCAGGGGGGTTCTGCTTGGGGATTGTGCCGAGCTCGGAGAAAAAAATAGCCCGATGAAAGATTTTAATACCAGAGGTTGACTAACACAATCTCAGCCTTGGGAACAGTGCTTCATGTGAAAAGCTCATTAACCCGATAGAGCGTCTGCAATGTAACGACACATAAGTTTACGTGAGAGCATGAGACTATCTTCACATGCTAAGTCATATTTCAATGATACGAGCCCATAAGTGGGTTGCTTTTATTAGCCTGCCTATTGATATCAATGTCTATCTGTAGCATTCAGGAAAAAGTGACAGTAAAGCTTATGAGTCCTCATAATCTCGTCACAATACTGACAAGGGTAGCACACACCATCATATGTATGGCTGCTGAGTGTGAAGCATGTCCTCCAATGTAATAAAGATTTGGTATCGCGGCGCATGTGCTGTTTAACAAGACGATACGCCCTCTGTTCATTTCTTCTCGGGCTTACTTCCTGGATCTAGGAAATCATTACTTCACCGGCACCAGTTGCAAGCTGCTCCGAATCCTCTTGTCCAGGGGACTTAGGCTGGTCGGTCAAGCCTCTCGACGGCGCAGCCTTCATCTCTAACACATCGCTGTCGCTCCCTTGTCGCTCGAGGTCCTCAAATGTAAAGGCATCGGACAAGTTGACTGCGAGGAACGTTTTTGGTAGTTTGACCCTGCGAGAATGTATTAGTGGAAATCCATGTGATGAGGAGAAATCATGGGAGCTTACTGGTTGAATTTGGCACGAAGTGTCTTGATAACCTGTAGCCAATCCGCATGCGGCGTCAGACTTCGTCGGGGAGCGCATCCGATGCAGTGTCGGCTGTCGAGTTGAACATGCAAGGGATCAAAGACGTGGCATCCAGGGCTGATGGTGATACGAATACTGTATGTAAACGTGGGGGCGTTATGGGGTGACGAACCATCGCCCGCAGTTTTCATCTCAGCTTCGTAAAGCTCGAAGCATATCTGAGAAAGATAATCAAGCTCGGGAATAGTGCTACGCTTAATCTTAGTCTCAACACCTCCCTCGATGATGCAGTTCAGCAATGTGTAGATGTGTGACTCCTTGGTAAAGTAGAAGAATGACTTGGCGTCGTCTGACGCCTGCATCTCCTCCAGATCCTGCACAATTTCCTTCAGAAGAGGCAAAGACGTGAGTAAACCAATTTCTAGTTTCTCGCTATCCGAGATACCATATTCCTGGGGACAGATAAAATCGAATAGGACCTTGGCAAGACGGTAAAGCTCTTGGAGGGGTTCATTTTGAGCATCTGTCTGGGACGCAGTCTGCTTTGTTCCCTTATAAAGGCGGAAGTACTGCTCTGGTGGCGCCTCCTCGCTGAAGTGTCGTAAATTGTTAAGGAACGATCGTCTTCTAAACAACTTCTTGACCGAGGCCGATCGGCTCCCAGCATCCACCTTGTCTGAACCTTCAGGCGAGTTTTGATGGCTCTTGTCAGTCTTCTCGTCGATGGACTTGCCATCTTCAGACTCCTTTGGCTTGTTTTCTTTGGTGCCGGCAGCTGTATACTCATCTAGCATGTGGTTTGGTGGCGTGTACACCCATTCCAGGAACTGGCGGTTGTGCAGCGCATCGAATTTCATTGTGTCGTAAAGTTCCGATATTTTGCTTGGGTCAACCTTATCGCCATCGCAGAATTCCTGGAACAATTTCTCCCACCGCTCTCGGAACAGCTCAGCGTCTTCGCCACAGCACCATCTTGACTGGATCTGGTTGATGGTGTTTGCCTGTGACATTGATGATGCGATGGATGAGCTCGAGTTGTCTCCGGACAACTTCTCAGTGCTGGGGTTCGAGATGGCATTTAGCGATGTGACAGCGCCGCTGCATAGCTTCTTGTAGTTGTGATCCATGACACGCCGGTGGAAGTTCATCAACTGCACGACTCGTGTCTGCACTTCTGAAGGCTCAGGCATGTTTTCCGGCCAGGTGAACTGCGCAGGACGCTCGTTACCCTTGCGTAGAAGGCCCTTGAGCTTCTTCTTGACCTTGTCCATTTCGTCTTTGGCAGCATTGGAATCATCTAACAGATCTTTGCGAATTGTGATGAAGTCTTCTGCAATGTCTTTCTTGCCTAGGAATGAAGCAGCCCAGATCTGGGCGCTGGTTGTTACACGTCTTTCAGAACTGCTGAAAACGTGAACCTCGTCCAAAATGTCCCGATTTAGGAGCATGAGATCGTTGCGCATATTTTCGCCTAGTTCTTGGGCCTGGTACCGGGCCGAGTGTGTTGGTTCGCCTCCCCATTTGATAATGAGCTGCAGTTTGTCGAGAACTAACCTCTCCTCAGCAGCCGTGAACTTTGACATTGTGACACCAGAAAGAGAATCTTGTCGTCTTGGTGCTCCAGGAGGCTTGTCCTCTTTTGATGAGTCACCTCCCTCCTCAACTTTATCATTCTCCTTCTCAGTCATGGCGACGAGTTCCTCACTAATAGCGGGCTGTTCCGTCTTCTTCTTTCGAAACATTGGCTTGATCTGGATTTTAGTGCCCGGCCAGCTTCCCTTCTTGACGAGGACGTTACGGAGAGATCGAAGCTTAGCACGATCCTCAATTCCCTGTTCATAGGCCAAGTCGACCGCCTGGATGACACTACCAAGGGCTGCTTCTCCAATCAACAACACTTCTTCCTGGTGGCCCTTCAGAAGTGCAATAAATGGTTCCGAATGGAAGGTGAACTTGTACTTCTGCTTAGGTGTGCGATCCGCATGTCTAATCACGGAAACCATGCCCTTTAACTTCCAGGAGTGGGTTGGCAGAGGAGGCTCAGGCACAGCAGGTGTATCTTCTGACGGAGGGTCCGCGATAGCGTTCTGCGGCACTGCGGGGGCGGACGAAATTCCTGGTAAGTTCACTTCGGTAGGAGTAGTTGGGATCACTGGTGTTGCAGAAGTGCTCTGTGCTTTCGAAGGCAGCCCAGTTTCCGGGGGCATCAAAGGAGTGACCGTGCCGCTTGTTGCACGGCGCGATGTGTCGTCAGGTTGCGAGTCCGTGGTGGCCGGGATCGATGCTATGCTTGTCCTGACGCCGTTAGCGCCAGATTGGTTTTGTTGCTCTCGGTCCTTGAACGCATTAGATGCTCGAGTGAATGGGTCGGTTCCTGATTCTGACGGCGCGGGTGAGGGCATAGGGGGTGTGACACCACCACGTCGCAGCTTCTCTTTGATGAAAAGATCCTTAAGGATATTGGAGCAATGATCGTAGTAGTCGTCATTATCCTTCACGAAACTCCAGCCATTGACATCGATTACATAGCTCTTTCCTGACGCTCGGAGCATGTCGAAACCACAGACTCTCTGTCCAAATGCCGTAGAAATCCTGCTGGCCATTTCCTTCTCTTCAGTGCCAAGAGCTGTAACATATCGCAACTCTTTGCCATGAGTGTTTCTTCGCACCACACCATCTACGACTGGACTCTTTCGAGTCTCTGCGTGGCAGTAGCTCGGACCAACAGTGTAAGCCTTGACATCTTCAGCATTGTCAACTTGCATAAAGCTTTCATAGATGTAGCTGCTGTCAGGTTCCGTAATAGCTCTAGGCACGTTGAGGTCTTGGATGTAGTCAGAACTCTTGTTTCCAATCTTTCGAAAGAGTTTTCGAGCACCGCCGCCATCCTCACTGGGGAAGTAAATGATAATATTGTGGTCTTCTCCACTTGTTGGCTTCTCAACAAAGGGCTTTCTTAGCGTTTGGCCATCGACACTGATTGTGTTGCCATCATCGATCAATTCCACCTTCTGAGGAGGCGGGATTTGTTGAGGGTCGATAGGATCGAGAGTAACTCCAGAGATTTCCTTGATATGCTTGGACATTTCTGGGGTAAGATATCCGGGACCACCATCACGAGTAACCTCAACACGCTTTGGTGTTCGTACATTGATCTTGTCGAGCAAGTGAAGACACAGGCGTCGATCCCACAGAATTTGTTGCATAGGGACATCGTTTACACAGAAAGGCTTTCGTGCCTTGACGTATGCGATTGCCTTGTCTAATGGAAATCCGTCCGAGTAGAAAGAAATAAGATAATCGCTGTCTGGTGTCAGTGGCCTCTTTGGGTAATTCGGCACGTGCCTCTTGCAGCTGCAGCATTGAAGATGCACCCCACCTTGCTACTTTGGTTCACCGAGAGAGGAATTAATCGACTTACCATATAGGCCAATTCTCAACCTCTGAAAACATATAGATTAGCTCAGTTCTGATTGTACAATTCAATTTTTGTACAATTCTTACCTTCATCGAGGATGACCTTGTCACCAAAGACGACGACATCGAATTCCCGATTGGCGATAAGTCGGTTCAGAATGTTTCGACTGGGTTTACTTCTAGCCTTGATATCGAGAGCGCACACACCGATAACGCCCCATCGAGATGGTTTCACTGCAGCAAGTTAGATACTATGATCAAGCCTTTCGCCCGTAATCATCCCGAGTACAGGATGCATCAACTCACCCTCTTCTCTCTCCCGATGTTGGGGAGCCCGATCACTACTTGGGCTGTGGCTGCTGGTCGCTGTACTTCCGCTGAAGCGTCTTTTGGCTCGACTGCGAGACCGGTCAGGTCCTTGATTGCGCAGGCCGGATGTAGCGTTTTGCATGTTGTCGTGACGAATGGTTCGTTTCGCGAAGTCAAGTGGCTGCGAATTGTGATCTCGGGCAGTTAGGTTGTGCTGATTGGGATTTGTTGCGACAGATTGGCCTGCCTGGAGACTTGAAGTAGTGACAGTGACGTTGGAAACTTCGGCTTCAGACTGGAATATCCCTGCGTTTTTGCTCGTTGACAGAAATCCAGGCACAGATCGTGGTGGAGTTCCTAACTCTGATCCTTGAGCTGACGATGAACCGCTAAGGACGCCGCGGGCGGATGCAAGAGAGTAGATGGATGTCCCTGAAAGCCTTCGAGATTGAATGTCTGAGGAAGAAGAGAAGCGATTGTTCGTAGCGCTAGGAGTTTCCGACGAGACGGTGTGAGAATTCTCGATGGTAGACGGTAAGCGGGTTCGCTGGTGGTGGGGTTCGTCTGAAAGTTGCGAATCGGTCAACACCTGATCTTCGGCTGCGGTATCTGAGGTCATGGACTCGCGGCGAGTACTCGCGCGAGTTCGGGGATTCTTGATTGGCAAGGACGAGACAGCCGTTGTCGAGTTTGGGGCTGTCGTGAAACTAGACCGGCGTGCGTACGATTCTCTGGTAACTGGCTCGGCACCGCGACTCTTCCTAGTGGCAGCAACAGCAGAAGAATTGGCGAGAAGTGAAGCTGATGAGTAAGAGAGAGCGCGAGCCTGGCGAGGTGGTTTGGTGTGTGTTTGATGCTGCTCGACGGGTACGTAACCAAAAGCGAGGGCCGGGGTAGGAAGAAGAGAATGTGGATTAGAACGGCGAGGTGAGGTGGAAAAGTCGGCGGCGGAAGGTTCGCCGGAGGCGGAGGTAGAGGGGCTAGTCGAAGTTCCGGGTCCAGCTTTTTCTTGACCTTGCACTTGCACTTGTGCCTGTGTTTGTGTTGGTGCTTTTTCTGGGCATTGATCGGAACTGGTAGTGCTAACAATATTTGTGTCCAGTGGATTGCTCATGGTGTCGGCTGTTTAGAGCCTCCTCCGCAATAGATAAAGTGAGCTAAGGTAAGGTCGTATGCGGATGATATGGATGGATGGTATCAATTGATACAGTGTAGTGGTATCTTTCTTATTTGATGGGCCTGCCTGTTGCTGCTTATCCTCTGCAGTGCAGGTACGTATTTCGTTGACAGCGACTCTGATTGAATGTATCAAAGGGCCCTGCTGTCAATTGATTCGTGTTGTTAAGCTTTTTTTTAATACATTGATTGGAGATCGTGCCTGACAATAGAATTGTAGCCACGAACTTGTGGAATATCTGACGTCGTTGAGCGCCCGTATATTGGGATCCCTATTGGGATATCGAGCCCAAATTGCTTGCAGACAGAATAAAGCCGATGTCTCAGACGTTTCGCGATGTCCGCAATAGACTGTCTTGGACAGCGTCTCAACTCGGCCTTGGTTCGCGGTTCTATTGAAGGTGAAACAATTTTCTCCAATATACGGAAGCGAGATGAAATGGTTTTATATTGTGCGTAGAATAAAAGACAACAATGTCAGGCTCAATGATGACCTGTCTTCTGTCTCAGTTTGAATTGGGCCGTTACCATGTTTGGTGGCTCAGAAGAGAATGTGATGCGGCAGGTGCTGCGCCGCCATCTCGTTAGGTACTGACACTGCTAACTGTACCTTCCCAATGCTTCGTTTTGCTGCAAGTCACTAGGTGATGGGACTAGGTTCTTTCCCTTTTGTTCTTGCTGCATATAGAAAGCTCTTAGATCGGCTGTTCAATGACGCAAGTGCGAAGGATCGCTCTCACAAGATGTCGGTATTTAGGATTGACAACTGGATTGCAGCTGAGCTAGCAGGACCAGGGCCTGTATAAGTCCTAGGCTAAGAGCTCTCTACATATAGATCCGCAGAAGTGGGCAGGCATGTTTCACGTGCTGTAGATAGGTATCTACGGTAGTTTCTCAATACATATATGTAGGTAAGTACTGCAGACTGTTATCACAGAATATCTCATTTCAATGTCATACTAAGAAACAGCTGCTTCACATGGATGTCATAAGATTTGTTTATTAACTGATAGCGGGGTCCGCGATGGGGTCATCTGGGGAGTGGAGGACTCAGCCCGTGATAGTGGAGATAGCACTTCCAAGCTTTTCTTGTAAGTCTTTTAGGTCTAGACTACACATCACCATACGCATACATGCAGCGACATATTAGGCTGTTTTTTCTTTTTCTCAACAGTAAGCATGCAAGATCTTTAAGACTGCGTTCATGCACCACCTGACAGTTGCAAGAAAGGCGTCAAACCTTAGGAATATGTAGGTACCAAGGTACAGGCATCACCCGTCGTTATAGTTCCAGGCACAAAGCAATCAGAATGAGGTTCAGAGGAACATGCTTGAATTGACATATGTTATTGGATAGCCAGGCTGTGAAAGAGATGACCACAGGATAAGTCGAATTTCCGTTTTTGGTGACTTGAGAGGACTAAAGTGGGTGGCAAACTTTCAACCTAAAAGTGTCATGAGGTGAATGCCAGATCTTGTTATCAGCTTGATGACTTGCAGCAGGATAGTCCTAGACTTGATTATTTATTTCCGAGGTATTTGGCCAGGCCTTGCCCTTCGTCATCAACTTAGAAGCTAGTGGTATTGGCTCATGCTAGATCCATCTTATCTGCGCATCCTACCCTGAAGACAGTATTTGTTCAACTACCGATACCCCTGCAGCCGTTTTATCGTTCAGGCTCTGTAGCCACGAATGAGCATAACGCCTCTATGAAAAACATACACACCTGCAGAGCCGATTCGACGTGCATCGCCAAGACTGCTCACGTACTGTGTAAGATCTAAATCTGATGAATATCCCTGAAACGCATGGTCTGAGTGAGAAGTGCATAAATGTTTTGTCTTGGGAGCGGTGATCATGGCAATGAAGTTTTGAGTTGATTGCCCAATTACTAGCCAGGCGGACGGTTTCACATTTGCAATAGTACACTGGATTGTTTCACAGTTTTAGTCGTGGATAATATAATGCTAGAAAATTGTAGTCTATGTATTGTGTGGGTAGCACAACCCAAAATGAACCCTTTCCGAGGGAGCCTCTCCCTTTAATGTATATGCTGTACATGCAGGCCATGGTATACGCAAAAAGCAATTTTCCCCCAAACCCAAAGCCTGGTAGATACCCGATGCATCATTTCATAAGTAAACAAACAAAAACAAAAAGAATCATTTAGTCCTCGTTGGGGTTGTATCCCCAGAGCCGTTTTCGCTCGAGGGCCCACCAGTGGGCAACCTCGTCAGCTTCTCGCACCCAGTTCGCGGCTTCATCGCCGTACTGTTGCTTCACTGCCTTGATCATAGACTTAATGGTCCACTTGTCCAGAGCATCTAGCTCCAGCGGATCTTTGCTGAGGTCTGTAAACGTGTATTCGAGGTCCTTCTTTAAAGGAACTGCCAGTCGGAAGGGTGCGTCGGCTGATGTGATGGTGAGCATGCCACCACCTGGGTTGATAAGCCCAAAGTTCCAAGCACGGCGGCCGTCTTGGGTCTTTTTGTATGGTCTAATAAGGGATTGGCCCTCGTAATCGTTGACGAGATCGGATGCGATGGCGGAATCTTCCTGGTTTAGCGATCCTGAGTTGACAAGGAGGTCGAGAACGGTAGGGAGGATAGAGACGGATGTAACGTTAGCCTCATATTGGACTCGAGGGATGGCAGGGTGACGGAAAGAAATAGGAACTCGGAAGTTGCTGATGTGGCGGTTTTCGTAGGTGCCCGTCTTGGAGAAATCCTCTTTGAAAGCTTGTCCGTGGTCGCCTACAAATACAACGAGGGTTTCGTCTGCAATTCCAGCATCCTCAAACATCTGCATCAGCTCGCCAAGCCAGGTGTCGGTGAAGCGAATGGTGTTAAGATATTTGTCAAAATCTTGGTGTCGGCCACCTTCCTTGCCCATATACTTCTCGGTGTCAAACCATTTAGGCACACCCCAAGGATGATGAGTTGTGCTAGTAAAGTGCGACATGAAGAGACGCTTGTTCTCGGCCAGTCCATCGCTGATGTACTTCCTGATGTGCTCCTTTAGATCTGTCTCGGGGTATCCAAAGTAGTTGATCTCTTGCATCTCCGGGTTGGAGAGGGCTTCTTCGTCGAGCTTTGGCTTCGTGACCTTGAAATCGAATCCAATCTTGGTGTCGAACTTGTCCTGTCGGTCATAGGAGTCTGTAACCGCCTGGAAGAATGCGGGCTTCCACTGGTACTCGTGAAACTGGGCTTGCTGGCCGCCACTCGCTCCCCACCACTCTCCGGATCCCCACCACTGTCTCTTTTCTGTCTGGTTGGCTTTGACCTTGTTGAACAGGTCGAGAACTTGGGGAAGGCAGGGTTGGTAGCTCTCGAGTTCGGCCTCTTCGAACATGTTAACGGCCATGGGCCACGCGCCGCAATGAGCTGCAGCGAGACTCTTAGTCGAGACACTGCTGGTGGTGAGACCTCCTACAACGTTGATGCCACCAAACTCGGGTTTGTCCTGGCCCTTCCACGCGAGGTTCTTGGGTCGAGTGTAAGCAGTACCGTTTGAGCTTGCATAGTTGCCAGATTTTCCTGTGATTCGCTCAAAGTTGGGTGTCAAGCGTGACACACGACTGTTGACTTCATCTCTTAGCTTTTCTTCATGCGATTCCATGATGAGACGGTGCATGTCGCTGCCCTGTTGAAGTGGGAAGAGCTCCTCACGCATACTCTCCATAAGGATGAGAGCAACGTGACGGATCTTGACAGAACTGTTGTGCAGTGCCTCTTGGATAGGAGCAATGATGTCTTGGTCGAGGTTAGTAATTCGCATAGGGTCATTGACAGGATTATAAAATCCCCGATCTTGTAAGGTGTTTGGGCACGTGTTGCTGGGACCATTCTTATCGGTCTCGTTCTTGTATCGTTCAGGGTCCCATTTCAGAAATCCACTGGGAATAGGACTGGGTAACCACTTGGGGGGGTTATCTCTGTAGTTCTTGACATAGTCGTTGTTGATTTTGCTGGGAGCCCAGCCCTTGAAGTCGCCCTTAGGGGCAACCCACTTGGACTGTTCGGTGAGTTCCTTAAGAGGCCATTCGTTCTGGGAGGCGCAGAGACCAAATTTAGGCTTGACCGAGTCGAGTAGCCGCAATGGCAAACTGCTTGCCATGTGGTTGTAAGGTTGGTCAGGGCGAACAATGGTTGTTATGCCAAGAAAGAGGATGATGGAAGTCGTGATGATCCAAGGTGGAACAAAAGCACACATGCGTCGCTTTGGTGATGCGCCCTCCTCTTGATCTTTCTCATCTCCATCGTAGCTCAGGTTGGGCGATGCATTGCCAGTGCTCGGAAGAGACTCTCCGCTGTTGGTGCGATGAAGAAAGGGTTCAGCGTTCTCAGGGTCATGCTGGTTTTGGCCTTGGGGGCGAATCTTTCCCCGTATATGTCGGGATACTGTTGAGATGTTAAACGCCAGAGGTTTTAATAGGGTAACAGACAAACATACCCGAAGCAATGCGCTTTCCGAGGCCAGTTACCACGTTGCCAACGGTCCGGTAGAGGTAGTTCTGAGGGAACCATGAGACGATGAGAATAATTAATGCAGAAATCACCACACTGCTACTTTCGCTAACGAGAACATTAAGACCTTCGTCGTTAGCAAAATCACCAGCGTCGCTCCATTCGACTTCGCCGCCTGTTCTGTAATGGAAGCCGAGTTCCGATGCGGCAGCGACAAACGTTATTAGACTGCATACGCCAACCGTTAGCAACAGACCCAATGAAACAACACAAGAACGGTACGAATGGACAAGGAAAAACCTACGTGACAAGGCAGCCAAAAAGATAACCAGCAAAGGAAGCAATGGTTCGCTCTCGACGCAATAACAAACGACCTAATAGAACTAGAAAGACATCTTGAAGGAAAAAGGTCGGTAAGTAGACAATGAAGTCGATGACGGCAATCGAGTGAATGTGGATATACAAATGCAGCAATTTGGCAAATAGTATTGATACAAAATAGACAGCAAAAAGATATGAGACGGTTGAAGACATCTTGGGCCTATCTCACATCATCAACAAAACGAGGTCGAAGTAGGAAGTTGAAGATGGAGAAGAGGGAATGAACAAGGTCAGGTCTAGGCAAAAGCCAAGCGGACATAAGACTTTTTGTTAGATATACGAGGCAAGCAAGCATTGTTAGTACAAGCTGAACCTAGGAACAGACGACTGGCAAAACATCTAGCCCCAGCCCCAGTTCCGGATTGAAGTGAAACAGAGTGACACGCAACCCCCCTCATCACCCCTTGCAAATCCTCACCCCTCAAATACAAGAGACAAGTGATGTATTGTACACTGTACAGTATAGATGGAATTACCTAGGGTTGGTATGTGGTCGCGTGTTGCGCTGCAGGTGGAGTGAACCGCAAAGCTTGGTGATGCTGTACTACTGTACCAAGTCAGCCCGTGTCGCTGCAGTTTTGGCACTAAGCCAAAGACAACCTTACCACCAACATCTCGTGCATAACACACACTACGCAAATCTAAGGCTTTAAGCTTACATCGGGCTTGCCTTTGACGCCTTTGACGTGCCCCCAAGCCCGCTTCCTTAGCTCGCTTCCTACTCGTTCCCTGTGTTTGGACTGGGGTCTAGAGTCATGGATCATAGGTTTGGCTTTTTCTTAGACTGAGCCGCCCGCTGCGCCACCGCTGGAACAAAAACCGCCTGCCTGCCTAGGACGTACCTAGAGCGGTGCACGCGCCCTGGGGACAATTGATCGTCTGTCTGTTCAGGTCTGTTCCTGGCAAACCATCCAGAGGTTACCTCCACTTTTGCTAAAAAAGAACAAAGGGGGCTTTTCTTTCAGTTCGGTAGTTCGTCGCCGATTATCTTGTGGCCTCTAGATTCATTCCATATCAACCCCGATTTGCTACATCGTAAACGCCAACTACGATGCAACGGGTTACTTTCAGGGAAGAAATACGAGAGAGAGCATTAGATCCGATCCGATCCCGAAACTTTGTATCCTCTTATACCGGTTGGCCCTGGAATTGGTCCCCTGGCGCAGAGTCTGGTTAGGTGCTAAACTGCCCTACTGCCCTGACTTACAAGCGCCAATACTCCAGTGACGTCTATCGTCATTGTGGTGCCTGGGTGGTATTATGTTTATCCTAGATATATGGAGAGTACTGGATTCTAATGTACGTACAGCAGCCTTGACTAATGCCGAATTACCAGAGTCGTGTCACAGATTAAAGTCTTACATAGTGCTTCCACTTCATCTCTTACTGTGTCTTGGCTGGCGGTCTTGACAAGGATGTCCAAGAATCAACAAAGAATGGTGGGGTTGCGTTAGGTAGATCATTCTCAGGTGCATGGAGAACCTGTCGTTTCCATGTAGCCATGCTATGAATAGAAGGAGGTGAAGGGATATCCATTGTTTTAGAGTTACGACACACTGATTATGAAGCAAACGCCGATATTTCGATCATCCCATCCAATGATTCCTCGCTTCTTACATAGCACTCACTTACCAACAGACTCATGCATTCAAATCCCTTCCCAGCCAAGCCCGCTCACGTAAGTAAGGGTGGCTGCAGTATACTCTGTACCTACACGAGCAATGTCCCCTGCCTTGGACTCGATATCCTTGGTAACTCATGGTGTCACAAACATTCTATCCAAAAACTTGTCTTGGGAATATTGCACCAACGGGTACCGCATCGGTTAAGCCTGTGCCGCCATTGGGGCACAGGCATGTATACTAAGCATTCTCGCAGCCTTACTGTACAACCAAGCTTTGCCAAGCTTTACCAAGCGCGTATAGTTCAATTGATTGACTTCATGGGTCGAATTGAAGCCGAAGGAGCAGGCCCCGATTTCGTCAAAGATCTATTTCAGTCCAGATCCTCGATTGATTTGACTTCCAGAATTCCAGTCTCGATGTCTTACGCCATGGCTTACCCCCGTTGCCTGCCGGGGGATAGGACCCTGACTACTGAGTAAGAGGCTGTCAAACTGGGTTAGTGGAAAGGCTCCTCTGGACTTTACGTGATGTCGCATTCGCAACGATCAAGCTGACAAAATAGTTTGTACACTGCAGGTTGAGTGAGTCGAGACTCAGTTTACCATCACGGTAAGTTTTTGATATAAATCAATACAGCCATAGCATACATAACGGATCTGATCTGGTTTTTTGAGCATATGGAGAACGTAAAAAAATGTGAGTCGTTGCAAAGCCGAGTTTTTGGTTGGTCCATAGGTCTAGATATTTTCTTCAACTCCATATAAAGAATACTGCCGTGTGTCACCGCCAAAAATTGTAAATTTTTGGAGATGGCTCCAGCATCATACAGAGCCTCCATCGCAGAGCGCAAGCGGGCATCACTGGTGTAGTTACTTTTGTCGCTACTCGCACCAGCTGCATATAATATAATCACAATGCCTCATAATAATGCAGACCACCCTGTGGTCAAGCGCCAGAAGACTGTGGCACCAGCCAATGCTTCAAAGTCCGCATCAGACTCTTCTCGAATTTTTGCGCCCTTCCGCGTATGTCTATTTTCTCTGTCGCCTCGCCATCTTGCCATAGCTAACTTTTTCACACAAGACTGTCGGTTTAGTATCTCCTACAAGTGTTCCTTTCACCTCAATTCCTCTCGGCAAGACCACTTTCCAGATTTCGACCTCTGTTGGCCGATCCATTCAGACCTACGATCTTCGTCGCGGATTGAACCTCGTTTTCATCACTCGCCCGCAGACCCCCGCCGACATCACTGCAACCCTCGCTTGGAAGCAACAGATTTTCGCAGCATGGGGAGGATCGACCAAGGGCGAATCTCAGGGCGTCTGGGTTTTCCAGAGGGGCAAGAAGGTTAACGAGCTTGTGCTGCCTTCCGACCTTAACGAGCCCGTCCAGCAGATTCAGGTTTTAGGAACATGGACTATTGTCGCCGCTCTGACGCGAATCGAAATTTTCAAGACAGCCACTCTAGAGCACTACACCACTATCCACACCACGTCCGCCAACAACCGAGGCAACGAAATCACCGGCGGTATTGTGTCTATGCCCACTTTCCTCAACAAGATTTTCGTGGGTCGCAAAGATGGTTGGGTTGAGATCTGGAACGTCAGCACCGCCAAGCTTATTTACACCATTCTACCCCCTGGCCCCGATTGCGGTTCAGTAACATGCTTAGAGCCCAGTCCTGCTCTATCCCTGTTGGCCATCGCCTATTCTGAGGGAACCCTTATCATTACAAATGTTCTTACTGACAAGATCTCGCTTCGTATCGAGGCCGGCAGCTCGGAGGCGCCAGTCAACTCGATCTCTTTCCGAACCGATGGTATGGGAGCTGGCAACGATGGACGTAAGGATGGTGTTATGGCTACATCAACAGCTGCTACTGGCGATGTCACATTTTGGGATTTGAACGGCGGTGGTCGTGTTATGGGTGTTTTGCGAAGCGCACATAACCCTCCCTCTTACGAAGGACCTACTGTTCGTGGCGGTATCAGCAAGATCGAGTTCCTCCCCGGCCAACCTGTGGTCTTGACCAGCGGTCGCGACAACTCCCTCAAGTCCTGGATCTTTGATGAAACCCCCTTCTCGCCCGTTCCCCGAATCCTCCACTCCCGCAGTGGACATGCTGGTCCCGTCAACTGCCTTCAATTCCTTCCTACCGACTTTGAGGGTGCCGATGCTGGTAACAAGTGGCTGCTTAGTGGTGGACAAGACCGAAGTCTTTGGGGATGGAGTTTGCGCCGCGATGGCCAGAGTGCAGAGTTGAGTCAGGGTAACATTCGCAAGAAGGCCAAGAAGATCGGTATTCTGGCAACTAATGCCCTGTCGCATGGACCAACGACGACTTTGGAGGACCTCAAGGCCCCCGAGATCACATGCATGGCTTCTTCACTGAACCGAGATGGCGGTATCGGTGCCATGCCCGGTAACCAGCCTATATGGCAAAAGTCTCAGAAGAAGAGGGCGCATAATGCTGAGGTCAGCGGTATGACCGGCTGGGAGAGTGTGGTAACTGCTCACAAGAACGACTCATATGCCAGAACATGGTTCTGGGGTCGTAAGAGGGCAGGTCGGTGGGCTTTCCCTACTGGAGATGATACCAACGTCTCGACTGTTGCTATCAGCCCTTGTGGCACCTTTGCTCTTGTTGGTGCGGAGTCTGGTGGTATCGACATGTACAACCTCCAGTCTGGAAACCATCGTCAACGGTTCCCTTCAAGGCTTAGCCCAGCTCAAGCTCGTCAGCTCAAGATGCAGCAGCTCCGACAGGCAGACGATGTCGTTCAACTACATGCCGAATCTACCCGCCAGTTCCCCGTCGGCACTGGGAAGCATACCAAGCGAGTCACTGGTCTCGTTGTTGATTCGATGAACAAGACGGTTGTGTCCTGTTCTTTGGACGGCAAGATCAAGTTCTGGGACTTCTTGACAGGTAACCTGCTGGAGCAAATTGACTGGGCACCTATGACCTTCCCCACAGGATGTAGATACCATCCCGCGAGCAACCTCATCGCGTTTTCATGTGATGACCTGTCCATTCGCGTGGTGGATATGGAGACCAAGAGAACTATTCGAGAGTTCTGGGGTCCTCAAGGTGCCATCAACGACTTCTGCTTCTCTAGCGACGGACGATGGATCATCGCAGCCTCTCAAGATTGTGTCATTCGTGTCTGGGACCTTCCTACAAGTCACCTGATCGATGCCATCCGACTTGAGAAGCCTTGCAAGGCGATAGCAATGTCTGTCACTGGTGAATATCTGGCTGCGACAATCGAGAACGAGTTGGGCGTGACACTCTGGACCAACAAGGCTCTGTTCAAGCATGTTCCCACACGCCAGATCTCTGAAAAGGAGATTGGCCATGTCTCCGCTCCCACAGTATCTGGCGAGAACAGCCATGGCATGTTGGAGGGCGCATTCGAAGAAGAGCAGGCCGAGGATGACGATACCGTGGTGGCACCTACAATCGAGCAGCTCAGTGCTGATCTTACAACTCTGTCTCTGGTTCCCAAGAGCCGTTGGCAAACACTGCTGCACCTGGACCTTATCAAGGAGCGAAACAAGCCCAAGGAAGCTCCTAAGGCTCCTGAGAAAGCTCCTTTCTTCCTGCCTTCCACAACGGGCAAGGAGAACCCCTTGGCGAATAAGGAGCAGAAGGCAGCAGATGTAGAGAACACTTCTCGTGTCACAAAACTTGAGCAGGCTCGGTTTGAGCAGGCCCTTAGTACTAAGCTTAGCATTGGAGCCGAGACTGGAAACTGTGAGTACATGTCCTTTGCACTGGTGTTTGCACAAACTAACTTTTTACAGACGATGAATTCATCGAGCATCTCAAGTCTCTCTCCCCCTCAAGTGCAGACCTGGAGCTCCGCTCGCTCTCTGTTGGTGATGGTGACGATGTTTCTAACGAGCTGCTGCATTTCATCCGCGCTTTGACAGCACGTCTCAAGACTCGCCGAGATTACGAGCTGACCCAGGCCTGGATGACTGTGTTCCTCCGACTTCACTTTGACTTGGTAATGGAGAACCAGGATCTACTGGAGGCATTGAGCGAGTGGAAGACGTATCAAGAGAAGGAGTGCAACAGATTGGACAGTCTGGTTGGATACTGCAGTGGTGTAGTTAGCTTCTTAAGGAGTCCAAGGACGTGAGGAGCACGAAAGAGCAATGTCGGTTTGATAGTAAAATAATGGCGTTCGAATATCATGGCATGTTAGGGAGCATATGGTATATCACAAAAATACAATATTCAGCCCCTGCAATTTTCAAAGTCTTGTCGCTCGTAATATTCATGTTGTCGACATACTTAAGCTACTGGCACTCTTGAACCTCGTTTATAACTTTGTTCAAATCAGTCGCGTCCTCAACTCCTCTCTGCCTGCGAATCTTATAAATACACAGTTTCTTCCTTTCCCCAACCCCACTCTTTCAAGACTAAACTTCATGTAGTCTTTTTGTTCTCTACGTTTCCAAGTTCACCGCGTATTTGCGCGTTCACGTTGCCATCCGTATGGTGTTCGAATGATCGTCGCAAAGGTGTCATGCACTCATGTCTGGAGAGTCGATCGTGCGAGACAGTACTGGCTGATCGGCTTTCTAGACCTGCTCGGCACCCCAGCCAGCGTCTTCGGCCTCGCGCATGTTGGCAGGGGGCTCGATGGAGGGAACGAACTCGAGAGCGACGTAGGCAATACCGGTAAAACCAACAATGCTACCAGCGATCTTGCTGAGAACGCTGTTGCTTACCATCAAGGAGCCGAGGAAGATGTAAACTAGGAAGGAGTTAGTCATGGTTCAAGAATGGCCATTACCAGTTATTAACTTACAGACACCACGGCCGATGAAGGAGAACATGAATGACGCATGTCGAGAAACTTGAGGGGGGATTTGAAACTCTGCGATCCGTTAGCATTGACTTGCGAGGATTCAGTCTGTCGCGACGTACCAAGGAGGCCAGTAACAAGACCAAAGACGATCATGTAAGCACCCAGGATGATGGGCTGACTGCAGAAGAGGCATTAGTACTCGTGCTGCTGTATTATGACCAGATGCCTGATTCGAGTGCGAATTGGAGGCGATCGGCTTCGAGTGTGGAATTGACGTGTACGTACAGGCTGAAAGAGAAGATGGACACGATACCGCCGAGGATGACAATGACACCAACGGCCAAGTTGACAATGCGACTACACGTTGATGCGAAGGTTAGCGACGATGCAATTCTGGACAGAGACTACTGCGACCAATGCCAGCGACTCACAAGATGTCGGAGGGCTCCATGTTCATTTTGTCTTTGGGGAGAAGGGTGTTTTTCCTGAGGATTGCGCCGGTGATAATTCGAGGTCGATCGAGTTTAAAAGTAAAAGAGTAATAAAGCTAGGCAGCAGCTTTAGAAGGAAGATCGCGTTGAAGGCAGACGGGTTGTGAAGGATGTGAGGTTTGCGTGGCCACGAATGGAGTTGGAAAAGCACAGGAACGGGCAAGATTACGTAGCTAGCCCCCCAGAGATAGGTGCTGTAGGCTGTAGCTTTAGGTGAGATGAACCCCCAGAATCAAGACAGGAACCTGCCTCTAGTCCCTGTCGGGAGCTTCGCTTCAGGTTAGGTTGGCCACAGCCACATACGCGGGTAGGGGGCTTGGTCTAGCTTAGCCAATGATGATGGTGGGAGATCAGGAGTTGGTTGCGGAGTACGAGTCTTGAGTTTTGACGAATCACGATCAAGGATCCAAAAACAGCAGAGAAAGCTCAAAACCAACCATCGAGAAATTAAAAATGAACAAGGGCTGTGAGATGCCTGATCCGAGTATTGGTCTATTTCCGAGTCCGGAATGATTATTCTATCGTTACTAAGGAGCGGCCCGGCTATCAAAGGTTCGGGCCGCTGTCTTGCTCGTCAATGGCGCAACAAAGAGCTCGTGAATCTATCTCGTCGAGCTATGCACCAGGCGCATCACGACACTCAGCTACAGAACATTCGAAATATTGGTATCATTGCTCATGTTGACGCTGTAAGTTGAGCCATTTCAGATTTCAACCCCTTCAATAAATCTCACATGGATAAAAGGGCAAGACAACGACCACAGAGCGAATGCTCTATTATAGTGGTGTCACGCAACGAGTTGGAGGTAACTAGGCATATGACTGAAACTTGTTTGGAGCAAATGTTGATCAAATTCTAGATGTCGACTCTGGAAATACGGTAACAGATTTCCTCGACTTGGAAAGAGAACGAGGCATCACCATTCAATCAGCAGCCATCACATTCAACTGGCCTCTTCACCAATCACTTGCTCCCGGTGAACATGCAAAGACGATCAATCTCATCGATACACCTGGTCATCAAGACTTTCGCTTTGAGGTTGACCGCTGTCTGCCCATTCTCGACGGAGCAGTCTGTATTATTGATTCAGTCAAGGGCGTTGAAGCTCACACGGAAAGAGTGTGGGGATCTGCTCACGAGTTCAGAGTGCCACGAATCGTATATTGCAACAAGCTTGATCGAGAGGGTGCCTCTTTCAAAAAGGCTGTTCTCGAGATAGGAACGCGTCTCAAAGGCTGGCCACTTGTCTGCCAAATCCCTTGGTGGGAGAAGGAGGACTTTGTTGGTGTAATTGACATCGTCAACCGAGTGGGATATCGATGGAAGTCTGAGCGTGAAAAAACCGTCTACAACACCGCAGAGCTGAAAGAGAAGCTTTCAAGTTCCAACAAGGATCTTCTTCCTGAGATTGAGACTGCAAGACAGGCTTTGGTTGAAGGTCTTGCGGATTTCGATGAGGCTATCATGGATGAATTCCTCGCCGAGAATGAAAACATCGATGCTGCCGTAATTAAGCAAGCTATCCGACGAGTTATCCGAGAAGGTGACGGCCGTGTCATTCCCGTATTTGCAGGCTCTAGTTTTCGTCATATTGGCGTGGAGCCATTGATGGATGCCATCACAGATTATCTACCAAGTCCGGACGAGCGCCCATCTGCGGAGGTCCGCGTTGGTTCAGCAAAGCAGCGCTTGATTGAAGTGCTCGATAACAGTCCCAAGACCGCTCGAGGGCAGGTCTCCTCAATTGCTTCAGTTTTCAAGGTCTTCAACCACCCCAAGGAGGGTGTGATCAGTTTCGTGCGAGTTTACCACGGCACTCTTACCAGAAACGCGGCAAGCTTCAACACTAACATTTTAGCAAATGAGAAACCCATGGGAATTCTTCAGATCTCTGCAAACAAAACACAAGATATTCAAACGTTAGGGGTCGGTCAGATCGGAGCTCTGAGAGGGTTAAAAAAAGCCAGAACTGGTGACACGCTCATCACAATGAACGGAAACAAACCCATCCCTGAATCTTTCCGCCATGTCAAGATCCGGCCCCCAGAGATTCCACCGCCGGTGGCTTTCTTGCAGGTCGAACCCTACGGCAACGTTGCCGCCCAGCAACTCCAGATCGCGCTGGAGAACACCACAAGAGAAGATCCTAGTCTGCGGTACAGCCGAGACCCTAAGACCGAACAGTTTACTATCCAAGGTATGGGCAAGCTTCATCTTGATGTTTCACTCTACAACATGAAGCAAAAGTACAAGATAGATGCCGACTTTGGTCCCATCGAGGTTGATTACAAGGAATGCGTCACAGAGCCTACACGGCCTCAACATGTCGTCTTTGACCGGCCCGTCGCAAGCAAGCCCGGAAAGGTGACATGTACCGTTACTCTTGAACCACTTGAGGAACACCATCGAGAAACACTGTTGGAGTCCAGTGTTGAACGCGATGGGAACATATACCACGTCGTGATTCCTTTGGCTGAAGGTGCTACCACTCTGAACTTTGACCCCGAGGAGGCAAGGGCACAGCTCCTCAACGGCGCTATTGCAGGTCTTGCGAGGGGCCCTCGTCGTGCAGCTCCCCTTCACGGGTGCCACGTAACCATCACACTAGACACGGAACCTGGAGCCTGCGAAACCCCAACCGGCGGACATTTCAGCAGTGCTTCCAGGACGGCAGTGCAAGCTTCCCTCCGGGATGCTTTCGAGAAGGAGCAGATTGGCATTCTGGAACCAATCATGCTCGTGAACATCACCTGTCCAGAGGTTGTAGCTGGTGCGGTGCAGCACGACGTCACAGCTGGAGCCGGTGGTCAAGTGCTGGAGGTCAACGACAGATCTGCCGAGTCTACGGGCGAAGACCACATTGATGTATCCAAGATCTACACTCCCCCTGATCCGTACGACTCTATCACTTCCCTACGTGGCAAGAAGTCTACAGCTCGTGTGGTTGAAATTATTGCCAAGGTCCCGTACAAGGAAATGCTGGACTATGATAATCATTTGAGAAGCAAGACTGCAGGCAGGCATTCGATGACAATGTTCTTTGACTCTTTTGCCAAGGTCGTTGGACATCGCGAGAAGGGCTTGTAAGGGACTGGCGTATTACGTTGTAAGATAAAATGAAAGAAGTGGAAAGATTTATGTATATTATGTACAAAGCTTGAATCTGGTCGAATGCGATCTGTGCTATGGTGTGTGGAATATTGCGCTGTATCAAAAATGTGAAGACTATCGATACGCCAATTACATTGAAGAATATCACAACTCGAAGAAGCAAAGGATGATGAGTAAGCGAGAGTGTTTATGGTTACTTTATGTACCATATCCTATGTACAAGAGAAATAAACGGCATGCTGAGTCCTAGCAATCAACTACCTAAAGGGTATTCCCATGAAACTCTACTCAGTGTCTAAATGTAACAAACGCCAAAAAGAGGGGAAGTCATCATCATCAAAACGCTAGCCATATGCAAAAGATCGAGAATGAGAAGAAATAGACAAGCATCTTAGACAGATCGTTTCTGAATGTTGCACTTCTTGAGGCATTCTTCAACGCCCAAAGCAATGCTCTTAGGAATAGCGGCGCGGACCTTGTCAATGTCCTCACCAGCAATGCTCTGACCGAAAGTAGCAGCGATGACATCGTCACTCAGAGCAACAACCTCATCGGCAACCTGACCAGTACCGAAATCCTCAGCGGCAAAGGAGGCGACGAAAGTGGCGGGCTCGCAGTCGGGGTTGAACTGAGTATGGACGGAGCCTTGGTAGAAGGGAGTCATCATGTTGGCCTTGAGCTCGGTGCGGATGACTCGGCGCTTGCCGTCCTTGTCCATAACGCCGTTCTCAGGGACCATCTCGGTGATGAGACGACCCGAGGTGACGACTTGGAGTTCGGCGGAGCGAGGGTGAACGTGGAGAGTGTTCATGCCGCAGGCTGGAAGATAATGTGTTAGAGCTGTTGTATAGAGTAGAGGTATGCATGGCGAACTTACCGTCAACTCTGCCAAAGGCCATACCAGAACCAGTGCCGACAAGAGCGGGAAAGGTCTTGCGGTTAGCGGCGATGAGCTCGCCACCCTTTCCAGGGTTTTCCTGCTTCGTGTTGAAGTCGAAGACGAAATCCTTGTCGTTGGGAAGAAGGGCAAAGCGGTCAGCAGCGCTAGTATGAGTGTTAGTCGAGTATCGTCATGGGAGGTTGTTGTTGAGAGTGACTTACGTATCAGCAAGTCGAAGCTGAGCAGTCAGACTGGGGGTCTCAGAGTAAGATCGTCGAGTGTTGCGAGGAGCAGCCTCTGTGAAAGAGGTAAAGGCCAAGATGGCGGAGATGACAGTGGTGGTGAACTTCATTGTGCTTGATGAGTTGTTGGTATATCTGGATGTGATGGAAGTGGTAAAGAGACTGAAGTTATGCAGATGAGTGATGGTATTGTACTGTGATGCTTGAGAATGTGATGATATTGAATGATATTTTCTCAACTTGACAGGGCAACACCATCTTCTTATACATCATTCTTCATTCTGAATGTCCCACATGATAGACAAGCACAAGATGCAGCTAAGCTAAGCTGTCTGACAGGAACAGCTTCTCACAAGGCTTTGCGAACTCAAAAATAGGATACACAACAGCTCTACTGTGCGATGCCTACGGAAACATTGACATCCGCTGCCAGTTCATCATGTAGGCCAAGTAGTACCAACCAGCCACATCCTTGAAGTTGTTGTGGCCTTGGTGCTGAGCAAGTGACTGTCATTGGTCCTTTGCCGCTATTTCGAGGTTTTGAGGGCTGTGCAGTACAGCGGAAGGACAAGGCCCAACAGTCTGGGCTGGGCTAAACTGGGCCAGTGACCGCAGCAGACCATAAATATCGTCAGTAAGCGCTTCCGTGAGTTAAAAAAGCCAAGTCCATGTCAGCACCAACAAATCCTTCGTTTCTACGGATGTTGAATAAGCCGGTCAAGTTGGTCGAATTAAAAGAGAGTTTTGTTTCTGTCGGCCGGATATTTCCAGGAAACAAAACAAAAAAAGAAATCAGCCGCCATGTTTCAATGTTTACATCTGTCATAAGCCACGTTGACCGACCCAAGCCAGGCCATATGTGTAAGCCAAGTATTAATATGGAGAATGTTTGTTTCTATTTGGAACATTGAGGGAGATATTCTATGCTTCGGTAGGCATTTTTTCTTACTTTTGGTTCTCCCTTGCAGTTAGTTCCCCTTGCTGATGTTGTCTCATGTTGGGGCTATGAAATAGTGTGAGTTGTTCGGGTCGGTCTATAGGTTAAGCTCATCCGTAGGAAATAAGGACATGAGAAACAAAACTTTAACCGGTAAAACTCTTTGAAATCGGTGGCTTGAAAGTCTCCCTCCACACTGTTTCGTGCAGTTGCAGTTGACTTAAGTTATTACGCCACTCCCGCTCGGGACGCACAATAACTTTGTTTGTGTTTGAAACGTAGCTTCAGTTTATTGAGATTGGTCTAGTTATCCACTTTTGCCAGTACAGTTTGATTTCAACTCTACTGTTCCCACTTATTATATTACCTTGGGGAAGCGATAGACTTGTCGGTGGACTCTGTCATGAGAATAAAAAAGGACCCTGTTAAACAGTGATAAACGCGTCAGAATACAACGTCCTTCTAATACGGGAAACCAATCCCTTCACAAAAACAGGCGATACAGGACTATGGGGATTCGCCATTGATAGTCAGTCAGGTTCCAGATGATTCTGATCCTAGAACAGATCAAGTCCGACAACCGGAATACAACCTTTGAATTTCGCTTGGGTTTATCGCATTGAATAGTGGGTTACTCACTGCTGTACTCCGTACTTGGTGCGGGCCATAGAAAGCGGTTGCAAGGTTGAATTTTAAGCGATATTTGGATCCTCAGATAACGATGCTTGTTTATTCGCATCAAGCCATTACTTATCCGACGGGACAATCAGAGATTGAAGATATCCATTAACAGAAAGTCACATTTATATGTAATAGAGAAGATATATTCAAGGTGAAGAATACCTACCAACCTGCTAGGTAGGTGCTAAGGCAAGTATTTACTAATAGTCATTCCTCTCAGAGCAAAAAGGAGCATCGTAGGACGGGAGACTCCACAGGCAGGTGCTACAAGGTCACATTTCCTGCCACCTCACCACAGTTCGCCTTTTTCAACTCACTCACTACACCTCCAAGGCCTCAGCAAGTCCCTATTCCACTATGGAGACACGCTAAACCAGGGAAGCATGGCGTCGATCTTCCAAAATGCAAACTAACAAACGCTAACTTACCTAAGATTAATGTCCCCCTCGATAGTAGGTGAGTCTTTCCATCAATCTTATTCTCATTCGAAAGAGAAAGGCTGACTCGTCCTTAGGATTAACATCACCTGCCAAGCGCGTCTCGATAGCCAATCGTTAGCAGCGCAGCAAGCGTCCCGTCCAGCCTGCTGGCGTTTGCGCGGACAATCAGTTGTGGCTCCTATTCTAATAGGAGCCGTCTCTGAAGCCGTTACAACGCTAACCAAAGACATATTGGCCCAGGAACAATTTAACATTGGTATGCGGGAAAAAAACAACTGTCAGGGGCGTCATGTCATAAAGACCAGCGAGCCAATGTGAGCTACCGCCTCAAGCCACCGAATAAACCGTTCAGGGGTAGAACCATGGTGGAAGTTGAAGAGCACAATAGAACAAGGACGCCATCTTTTTTAGAAGAAAAACAGGATCGAGACAAGACAAGACCGGAAGAGATCCAGAACAACAACCCAAAACAACAACCGAGACAAGCTTGAATAGACGACGTCCTCAGAACCTTTTCTGCTGGAACGAAAGATTCATGGAACAATATTCTCTTGCCTTATCCGGGCCTTTATCCCGAGCATGCTTGTCTTATCGCCGCATTGCCAACCTCTTTGGCATCGGCAACTGCAGAATTAAGCTCGTTTTGACATGATGCGATAGACTCTGATCTGCTCCGAGCATTATCCCCTGAACCAAAACACTTGACCAAGGCACAGCTCTCAACAGGATTGGCCAGATCCGAGCTAGGGGCCAGGTAAAGGTCTGGTCTGGTTGGGAACAGTTTCATTACTTGACCCCCCTGTCACAGGAGAGCCTCCACATTATGACAGGGACTCTCAAGTTCATGCAGGTACGGAAAGGCCATTGCTCAGCATGGGGTCCTGCCCACAAGCCCACAGACGAGGCCCTCGCTTGTCGTTCAATCTCCTGGTCGTGTGGGTGAGTGCGCCGGTGTCCGCGCTTCTGACCATTGCTCATTTCCTGGGGATCCATTTCCATCTCGCCCACTGTCGATCTCTTAATACTCATGTCCCTGCTTCCTTGCCTGTCACTCACTCTTTTGTTTCCTTCCTTTTTGTTAAAACGTTCTGTTGCTGGCCCACAAAGTTGTTGACCTTCTTCGTCAGCTTCATCACTCGTTCTGTCGCTCGACGACAATTACACTCTTTTACCTCAGTTCGCCAGGATTTATGTCGTGTTTTTGACAAGTTAAATAAAAGGATTGGAGGTATTCGCGCACATATTCACCAACATACGTTCTGGGACTTATCGAATCGAACCGACTATCTTTGATCGACGACAATCGCAATGAGACTCATCAACCTTTCGGCTGCCCTTGTGGGTGCCCTATCTGCACCATCAATCGTCGCGGCCAAGTCGCACGGCCATCGCCATGGTCAACATTCTGTCTTCGAGTCTCGTCCTCTCCAAAAGCGAGGAGGACAATGTCAGTTTCCTACCGATGACCCTAACATGGTCGCCGTCACTCCTGATGCGAAGAACGCCGGTTGGGCCCTGAGCCCTGATCAAGAGTGCAAGCCCGGAAGCTACTGTCCCTTTGCCTGCAAGCCCGGTATGGTTATGAACCAATGGGACCCGGATTCCACCTACGACTATCCCTCTTCTATGGTACGCCTGCGACACATCAACTATTAAGTCGGGAAATCCCAGCTAACACTCCCTAGGATGGAGGTCTCTTCTGTAACAAAGACGGTGAAATTGAGCAGCCTTTCAAGGGAAAGCCTAACTGTGTCCCTGGCACTGGCTCTGTTGAGGCTGTCAACAAGTGTGGTTCTACAATGTCTTGGTGCCAAACTGTCCTGCCTGGTAACGAGGCCATGCTTATCCCTACTGTTGTTTCTTCTAGTGCAACTCTGGCTGTTCCCGGATCTTCATACTGGTGCTCCACCGCCGCTCAGTAAGTATATAAAATCTTGTTGATCACCGAAGATCTCTAACCATTGATTAGCTTCTACATCAACCCCCCTGGTACTGGCGAGGAGGGCTGCATCTGGGGTACTGAAGACAAGCCCATTGGTAACTGGAGCCCTTACGTTGCCGGTGCCAACACCGAGTCAAACGGTCAGACTTTTGTCAAGATTGGCTGGAACCCTATCTGGGAGGACTCCGCCTTGAAGAGCACACTCCCTGAGTTTGGTGTTGAGATCCAGTGCCCCGACGGTGGCTGCACCGGTCTCCCTTGTAAGATCGATCCTACCAAGGGTGAAGGAAACGTCGGCAGTGAGCTTTCTGCCAAGGGCGCCGGTGGCTCAGCCTTCTGCGTCGTTACTGTGCAGAAGGGTTCGACTGCCCAGATTGTTGCTTTCTCTACCAGCGGTGGTGGTTCGGGATCTGACGATGATGATGATTCCGAGGACTCTGAGTCTTCCACCGCCGAGGCCGAGGCCTCTAGCACTGCTGAGGTAGAGCCAACCACTTCTGAGGAAGCTGAGGTCAGCACCACTGAGGAGCCTTCGACCACTGCAGAGCCCACCACTTCTGCCGCTCCTACTACCTCTGCCCAGCCTACAACTACCAGCGCAGCTGAGACAACCTCTACACCCGTGGAGACCACCACTGAGCAGCTGTCTACTTCTGCTGCCGAGACTTCCTCCGAGGAGCCTACTTCAACCAGCTTCACGTCTGCTACCTCCAAGACTAAGACCAAGACACATAAGGCCACGTCGACCACATACACCAGAAAGATCTACCCTACTGTCAGACCCGGTATCTTCCGTGAGAACGGAACAACCACTTACACTGGCTCTGAGACTGAGGAGACTGCTGCCGCTACCGAGGCAGACTCTGGAGTTGCTCCCACCGAGACAAAGGACAGTGGAGCTGGTCGTGACCAGGGCAATGCTGCTCTCGCCGGTCTCGTCGTTGCTTTCATCGCTGCCGCTTGTTTCTTCTAATTCATGTCTCCTTTAACGACCATTCACCGCTGCGTCACCACAGTTGGTTTTCACTTCACAGACTCTATTTACCACATACATTCCTTTATTATTGATACATTACATATATTATCTAGCCATCTACTTATTGGCGATAGTGTCTATTGTCCACTGTCATCTATACTACTCACCAGTCTCATGGCTGTTGTGTCAGTTGGTTGACGATACCCGCCCCGGGTACTAATATTCGTCAAAAGTCGAGTAAGACTCTTGTTGCTCGCGGGCATTATATATTAGTTCAACGCTTCTTTTCACGGTCGATATACCCTTTTTGCAATCATTGGAGACATTGGATATTTGGAGGAACAAGCGATGGTTTTCTTTTTTAGTTTATTAACGATGTATGCACACTATGAACAGAGAGTTTGGTTTGGAGCTTCAGAGTATGCCGGGTGGTTAGGAAGAGAATACACGGGGATGGTTAGTTGATGGGATGATGCTCTGGTCATCTCGACGGATATAACTGTGAAAATAATATTGTCTAGAGACATTTAATTGTGTGGTGTACGTTATCACATGCAGCTATCGGAAAAAGAATTTGTGTCTAGTCAAAATTTCGTTACCCGAACAAAAAGGTCCATCCTCTCAGTATAGTCCAAGTTGCCATTTGCATTCCATTGGGTATCATACAGTTCAGTTATATTATACAAACGCCATCAAAATGACGCAGGCTCTAGTAAATATCCAACTCAGGTTCCCTTTCGGCCTACTTGACCCATCCAGGTACCTCATCGGGGTCGAAATCCTCATCGTATCTCCTGTCCCGAATTGTGTGCCACACGTTAGGCCAACCGGCGAGCACGGGGCTGCCCTTGGCTTTGGCGCCGATAATGGCGAACCGTCCTGATCCGTGAGCGATGAATCCGTGCATCAAGCCCTGCTGCACGAGCGTCGCGACTGTCATCTCCACGTCTTCGGATGTAACCTCTGCGTTACCCCATACCATACCCTCGTTGGGCCGGAGGGATTTGGGACCGCCAGGTGGCGGGGCTAGCGTAGACTCTCCTTCAGAATCCTGCACATTGTTCCCCAGAGCCTTCACCAGAAGAGGGTTGACGTTTTGAGATCGATTGTGACCGTTGGGCCCTGCCGGTACCCACCCTTCCAAGCGACGTTGAAGGTACATGGCGAGTGTTTGCAGGTCTGCGAGGTCCAGAGTGGCAGCCTTACGGGATGACGCATCGGTGGGAGGAATATACGTAAGAAGGAACGTTTTCCTACTCAATGACCGCCAAAGCAATGGTCGTAGGCGGTTGCTCAATGTCAAGAGAAGGCCTTTCTCGAAAAGCCATGTCTCATGCTGTGCTAAATGATGCTGAAATTGGATAAAGTTGCCAGATCTGATAGCCTGGCAGATGGGGAGGAAGACGGGTGCCAAATCCTTGCATTCCTGACGCTGGAGCAACATTTGGGATGGGAAACGACCCAGTAGAATGTTGCAGGGAATCAAGTATGTGAGAATATTGGTTCGATGGGATACCAACTGCGAGGGAGTCTGGAGATATGCTTGTTCAAGGCACAGCGCGGCACGCAGGTAGTGGTTGTTGGAGAAGTTAAAGCGACCCAGGTAATAGAGAAATGTGACGCGCTGAGCAGCTGGGTAAAGTGACAAAGGTGGAGAGATGGTGTTGATATTGACGAAGATCATCTTTGCGAGATGGGTTCTCCGACACTATTGTCTCGTCAGCTTCATTTTGTATGATAGGGAAGGGTAAGAACAGAACATACTGCGAATAAGAGCTTGAGTACAAGGTTGGCAAACATGTATACGCCGATTTTTTTGCCTTCAGGTCGATCATAGCGACCGCTGGATCGGTCTGTTAGACAAGTGGTGAAGATCTTTTGGATAATCTCTGCTGATGACTCTGCGATGGTCTTGTCTTCGTCGACGGCACGTAGTCGACGCGCCAGCTCAGGCTGTCTGCTGAGAGACATAGTAAGGCGAGCGAGAGTCTCTGACAAAGACATGCTTGTCTTGAGAAGCATAGCTCCATATGTAGGATGAGCAAAAGCAGTCGAACATGAGCTACAGTCACAAAAACATTAGCAATGATGAGTCTGTACTCCGGCGTTCAATTGAATTCATACTTGACAAGGCCACTCAGCAACTGATGCGCGCCTAGCAAATCATCATAGTTCACGTCGCGCCAGAAAGCCATATAATCTTTCATAAAGGCGACGAAGCCCGGCCACACAGTCGCTTGACCTTCGGGCACGTCATCTTCCTGGGGCAGTGCCTTTTCGATGATATTGTCAAGGCCCTGCTGGCGGAATTGAGAGCGCAGCTCAGCCGCGAGGTTGTGGTATTGCTGTGGTGAGTTGGGCTCTACCTGGAGCCAGGCGCGGAGCTCGTCGCCATTCTGGGAGCGGATGAAATTACGGATTTGAGTAAGAAAGTCGAGAACTAGAGGCATTGTGAAGGACTGTGGTGTAGTGAGGAGAGGAGGGTGGTGGTTGTGATAAAAGGTAAGGCCAATTGAGGTGAGTCTGGATTGGAAAACATGCTGGCTCCACTGTCCCAGCCAAGTGAACAATGCGAGGACAATAAGCAACGACAACTGTTGCCCGCAGGTACGTCAGGTGGCACTGATACGAACATCAACTCACATAACTACCTATCTTATAAGTATGGCTTTGAAGGAAGAACCGACATTGCAAGCAATTGCTTCAAAACCCGTACAGTTCAAATCCAGACTGTTCGCATAAACTTCACCTTTCTATCTAATACCTTACCCTGCACCATTAAATGGTATTTGGCTAGCAGTTGGGATCATTACACCGTAGATATGAGCAAATGTACGTAATGTATTCTTTCATTATTCAATTTTTTATTGTTTTTGTTATAATATAGTATCATAAATAGTATGCCTCGTCATATCTATCCCTTACGATTACACGGACTCGACACGCTGCACAACAAGGGCAGTCGCAGCGCCACCACCGTTGCAGATAGCAGCAACACCATACTCACCAGGCTTAAGCTGGTGAAGAAGAGTGGTAAGGATTCGTGAGCCAGAGCTACCGAGAGCATGACCCAAAGAGATGGCACCTCCCAGAGGATTAACCTTGGCACCCTCAAGGCCCAGAATTTTCGAGTTGGCCAAGATAACACTGGCAAACGCCTCGTTGAACTCCCAAATGGCAACCTGATCCTTGGTAATACCAGCACGCTCGAGAGCAATGGGGACAGCCTTAGCAGGAGCGACAGGGAAGTCAATGGGCGCAGTAGCGGCATCAGCGTAACCGCAGATCTTGGCCAAGACTCGGGAGCCTGAACCGTACTGCTGGGCAATGGACTTGCTTCCTAGGACGAGAGCGCTGGCACCATCGTTAAGGGTCGAAGAGTTGGCAGCAGTGACAGTGCCGCTTCCATCGCGAACGAAAGCAGGCTTAAGTGTGGGGACCTTGTCAAACTTGACATCCTTGAAGCCCTCATCGGTGTCGATAACAGTCTCTCCCTTGCGCGACTTGACAGTAACAGGAGCAATCTCGTCGGCAAATGCCTTCTCTTCCCAAGCCTTTTGTGCGTTGCGGTATGACTGAATGGCGTACTCGTCTTGCTGCTCTCGGGTAATGTTGTGGTTCTTGACTGTGTTCTCAGCGCAGTTGCCCATGTGGAATTGGTCGTACACGTCGGTCAAACCATCCTTGATAAGACCATCCTCCATCTTGACGTGGCCAAAGGCAGGAAGACCGCTGGCGCGCGACACGTAGTATGGGACTTGGGACATGTTCTCCATTCCACCGGCGATCTGAGCCTCAGAGAGACCCATTTGAATGTTTTGAGCAGCCAGAGTGACGGCCTTTAGTCCAGATGCGCAGACCTTGTTAATAGTCGTCGCCTCAACTTCCTTGGGGAGGCCAGCGAAAATGACAGCCTGTCGGGCAGGCGCTTGGCCGACAGAGCCCTGAAGAACGTTGCCCATATACACATCGGTGATCTTCTCGACGGGGACCTTTGACTTTTCTAGGGCGGACTTGATAGCAACGGCGCCAAGCTTAGGAGCTGACACTGACAAGAAGGAGCCATTGAACTAGTGATATTGTTAATACAATGCCATAGAGCCAGTTGTTACAGGCGAATTTGTACCTTTGCGGTGGGAGTTCGGGCAGCGCTCAGAATATAAGCGTCTTGAAGCTCCTTGCGCAGAGCTGGTCTTGTAGAGAACTGTCGTGCGCCATTCACATGTCCAGCAAGCTGGGCCAGCCGGCCAGCGGATCTAAGTTGTGTGACAGTCATTCCGAGAGATATTGTGGGGGTATCAAGATGTAACAAGACAAAGCAGAACGTAACAGCACAAGAAGATAAAAAGAAGACGTTTGGAGAAGAGGTAGAAATCAATTGTATAGGTAGCACGGATATATAGAACGAGACGACCTCGGGTATCGTAATCACGGTCCTCTTCGGCTTTCAGCGGGGGAGGAGGGCCGCCCGAGGTGGTGGGAACAAGCTCTCCCGTACCGAATCCGGGGCACCGCAGAGTGACGTCGCTAGAGTTAACAGACCGAGTAATGTTTACCAGGGCTTTACAGTATAGTTTCAAGTATATATCTTTACACCTCCATTACCTTTATCTGCGATCGGTCAACGAATTCTCCCTATTGTTGTCTATCAATAATAATGCGCGAACGATAAGTGTCGCTTCACAATGCCATTCGGAATCGGAACCATGTGTTGTTTTGAGACTTCATCTTAAGGGAGAGAGCGGCCTTCGTCCCCCGCGACCATGTGAAAGTTCTCGGAACTAATGGAAACAATGCTTTTCTGTCTGAGATGAGCCTCTAACTGATTTTGACCACGTGACCAGCTGAAGCTGACAGAGAGTAGTCTCCACGGCAAGTGGGGTGCCCGCAAGCTATGATAGGTCAAATCTATTACAACCTCTGATTGGCAGATTGCCACCAAGTTACGGATCCCCTCTGCTTCCCTGCCCATAGAATCATTCAAGTCAAGTGCTTTCCATCGATGACCAATCTCCATCTCCGCTCATCACTGATTGCACCCTGTCGTTGTTTCCTTTGAGACAGCGAATCGTGCATACCTACACAGCCAATCCTTACCATCAGGGTTCCAGCTACGGTTTTTCACTTAACATCCATCATCTGCCAAGCACTGCTTAACTTCCGTCTCAACTCATCTTATCCGTCATCATGTCTACCGCCGCTCGCCGCCGTCTCATGCGAGACTTCAAGGTATGATGCGCTTCTGCAAGTACTTTCAAAAGCATGCCTAGCTAACTTTGACTGTAGCGCATGCAAACTGACCCCCCAGCTGGTGTTTCTGCATCTCCTGTACCAGACAATGTCATGACCTGGTTCGTACGCTCTTTTCGACTTTGTCGACGCTAAATACTAACCAAACATCTTGTAGGAACGCCGTGATTATCGGCCCCGCTGACACCCCATTCGAAGACGGCACCTTTCGACTGGTGATGCAGTTCGAGGAACAATACCCAAACAAGCCTCCTCAAGTCAAGTTCATCAGCGAGATGTTCCACCCCAACGTTTACGCCACCGGAGAGCTCTGCCTGGACATTCTTCAGAACCGATGGAGTCCTACCTACGACGTCGCTGCCGTCTTGACCAGTATTCAAAGGTGAGGAGAAATAGCACAGTATGGATGTGCATATGCTGATGATGTCTAGTCTACTTAACGACCCGAACACTGGTTCACCCGCGAATGTCGAAGCCTCCAACTTATACAAGGACAACAGGAAGGAATACACCAAGCGCGTCAGGGAGACGGTGGAGAAGAGCTGGGAAGACTGAACAAAGAACGATTCTGGAAGGACACGGAACGGTATGCCAACGTCGATTTGTCCAGTAAATCATGGGTCAGGTTGCTCTCAGTATGCTCTGTAGCTTGGAGCGTCATCGTCCATGGGTTCAAGCATGTATGTAAACGGCGTTTTTGGTGCGTTGGAGTTGGACTGAACTGCATTCGGGGCGTTGCGAGCGTCCAGGAAGTCCCCGAGAACGTTAGCTTATGATATCACGAGCGTCATCATGAAGAGGATTTTTATGTTTAGTAATGCCTGTGCCTTTTCGTGCATCTGTAAAGTTTTCCCTTGCGAAACCAACGACACACACCAATGATGTTGCGATGAACCGAACAAGTTGTACTTGTAGATTATCTGGGTCTATAGGAGGCAGGAATGTTGACATTCACCCATCATTTCATTATTAAATGAACTTTATGCGTCTATTTCACGACTTCCACTGTCCTTGAATCACCAATATGCACATAGTCGAAGCATTGTGGTATTAATGATTGTCAATTTATGCACCGGAAATGATGCCAAAGATCGGCCTGGGGGGCATTTGCCATAATAGGCAGTCTGTTGACTGCTCTGCTACTAACAATTCGTCCCTCATGAACCCCTCCACACAGTAGCCCAACGGTTCAAGAACCCCGGCATTTCTCCAACCTGTCATTATTTGACAAAGATAGATAGATCTCAAGGCGGCCTTTCGGACAGGCAAAGCATACGGATGGAACTGGTTTGAATAGCATCCATAGAATCTACCCAAGGTTTAAGGCCGCAGAAAGCCTAATTTCTTAGGGGTGAGTCCCCTAAATTCTAGGCCAGACCCCCTGGGCAGCCCTGACACCGGTGTCCCCTCCCCGTTTCGGCCCCTCTTGGCGCGCGTTCTCTATGATTTGAGCCTATCATCTTCATCATAACCCACCGCCTCTAGTTGCCAACAACACTACGTTGAGTTGGGTTGTTGATTTGTTGTTACTCATATCGTATCGTCGATACATTACCGCCCATTCATGCGTTTTGTTGTTGATCGCAGGATCAGGCAAATCACACTTATCCTAACAACAGTATCGTGCATTTTAACCCCCCGTCGCTGCAGCGAACCGAGCTGAAACCCTGTAATCTTGGCCTGGCCTCGATCTGCCACTTTTCTCCTCAGACACATCCACCGACCTCACCTCTCTTTGTCTCGAGGTCGTCGTCTTCCCCTCCTCTCGCCGCCATTTTGTGGCTCGTTGCAACAAATCCACGGCCCGCATCTTCTGCGACCCCCCTCACCCCCCTGAAGGGTTCGCTTCAGAGCAACCAACGATCGATTCCCGACTTTTTTTCTCCTCAGGACGACAGCACCGCGGCCCATGATAACGTTTGTTGCGTGACACACAGCCCGCGTTCAATATGTCGTCCGCAAATAGTATCAAGGTTGTCGCCAGGTTCCGACCCCAGAACAAGGTCGAGCTTGAGTCGGGCGGAAAGCCCATCGTCTCTTTCAATGGCGACGACACCTGTAGTATTAACGTATGTCGCACCATTTGCATCGCTGCTCTTCTTACGGGGAAGAAGTGATATACGGTGAAGCTTCATGGCTAACTCACTCGGCAGTCCAAGGATGCGCAAGGCAGCTTCACCTTTGACCGAGTCTTCGACATGGGATGTAAACAGCAAGACATCTTCGACTTCTCCATTCGATCCACCGTCGACGATATTCTCAATGGATACAACGGCACAGTTTTCGCTTACGGCCAGACCGGTGCCGGTAAGTCTTATACCATGATGGGTACCAACATCGACGACGACGAGGGCCGAGGTGTTATCCCCCGTATCGTTGAGCAAATCTTTGCCAGCATCATGTCGAGTCCCGGCACTATCGAGTACACGGTCCGAGTCAGCTATATGGAAATTTACATGGAGAGGATTCGAGATTTGCTCCAGCCCCAGAACGACAACTTGCCTGTCCACGAGGAGAAGAACCGTGGTGTCTACGTCAAAGATCTTTTGGAAATCTATGTCTCTAGCGTTCAGGAAGTGTACGAAGTCATGAGGAGAGGTGGAAATGCCCGAGCAGTTGCTGCCACCAACATGAACCAGGAATCTTCGCGATCGCACTCTATTTTCGTCATCACCATTACACAAAAGAACGTCGAGACCGGATCAGCGAAGAGCGGACAGCTATTCCTTGTTGATTTGGCTGGTAGTGAAAAGGTTGGCAAGACGGGTGCCAGTGGACAGACCCTCGAGGAAGCCAAAAAGATCAACAAGAGTTTAAGTGCTCTGGGAATGGTCATTAACGCCTTGACTGATGGCAAATCCTCACATGTCCCTTACCGAGACTCCAAGTTGACCCGTATTCTTCAAGAATCCCTTGGTGGTAACAGTCGGACAACTCTTATCATCAACTGTTCCCCTAGTAGTTACAACGATATCGAAACTTTAGGCACGTTGCGATTTGGTATGCGAGCCAAGTCCATCAAGAACAAGGCCAAGGTCAACGCCGAGCTCAGTCCTGCCGAACTCAAGTCTCTGCTTAAGAAAGCGCAAGGACAGGTCACGAATTTCGAGAGCTACATCTCTAACCTCGAGGGCGAGATTCAGTTGTGGCGTGCTGGTGAAGCAGTACCTAAGGAAAAATGGGCCACGCCTGTTGCTTCCACCGATGTTGTCGCCAGAACCAAGGCCGACGCCAGGACGTCTACCCGACCTTCTACTCCTTCATTAATATCAGATAGCCGATCCGAGACACCTGCGATATCCGAACGTGCTGGCACTCCCAGCCTACCACTGGACAAGGACGAGAGGGAAGAGTTTCTACGACGAGAGAACGAACTGCAGGATCAGATTTCGGAGAAGGAGTCTCAAACTGTTGCAGCTGAGAAGCAGCTTCGAGAGACCAAAGAGGAGCTGGCCTACCTCAAGGATCACGACAGCAAAGTTGGCAAGGAGAACGAGAAGCTTACCACCGAGGTTAACGAATTCAAGATGCAACTCGAGAGACTCACTTTCGAGAGCAAGGAGGCTCAGATTACCATGGATGCATTGAAGGAGGCCAACTCGGAGCTTACTACCGAACTTGACGATATGAAGCAGCAGCTTCTTGATGTCAAGATGAGCGCCAAGGAAAACGGCGCTGCTCTCGACGAGAAGGAGAAGAGGAAGGCTGAGAAGATGGCCAAGATGATGGCTGGCTTCGATTTGGGCGGCGATGTATTTAGTGAGAACGAGCGCCATATCGCGGAGACTATCGAGAAGGTCGACTCGCTTCACGAGCTCAGCGCAACCGGCGACAACATCGCACCCGACGAGTTCAAGGCACTCCGAGCTCGATTGGTTGAGACGCAGGGTATTGTTCGACAAGCCGAGCTGTCCATGTACAGCACCACCTCTAGCGACGCCGACTCAAGACGCCGACAGGAACTCGAGGCGCGTCTCGAGGCCGTCCAGGCCGAGTATGAAGAGATCCTCACCCGCAACCTTGGTCCTGAGGATGTTGAGGAAGTCAAGGCCCGATTGGAGAATGCCTTTGCCAACCGACAGACTGCCCAGTCTGCATTTGTCGACGAACTCAAGGCCGACATTGCCCAAAAGGCAGCCGAGAACACAAGAATGAAGACCCTGATCGACGATCTTCAGCAGCGGGTCAAGGCTGGCGCCACCGCGCCCATGGCTAACGGCAAGACAATCCAGCAGCAGATCGCCGAGTTTGACGTCATGAAGAAGAGTCTCATGCGCGACCTTCAGAACCGATGCGAGCGTGTCGTAGAGCTCGAGATCTCTCTGGATGAGACGCGAGAGCAGTATAACAACGTTCTCCGATCGTCAAACAACAGGGCGCAACAGAAGAAGATGGCGTTCCTCGAGAGAAACCTAGAGCAGCTGACCCAGGTTCAACGCCAGCTGGTTGAGCAGAACTCGGCGCTCAAGAAGGAGGTCGCTATCGCTGAGCGCAAGCTCATTGCCCGAAATGAGCGTATCCAGAGCCTGGAGAGCCTGCTACAGGATAGCCAGGAGAAGATGGCTGCTGCGAACCACAAGTATGTATACCCGTATAGTACCCCTTTTTTATGCACTTTCCTAACGAAAATCCCAGGTTCGAGGTTCAGCTTGCTGCTGTCAAGGAGCGTCTTGAGCTTGCCAAGGCCGGCAGCACTCGTGGTCTTAACTCGCCAGGAGGCTTTAGCTTCGCCAATGCTGGCAGCAGGATCGCTAAGCCTCTCCGTGGAGGCGGCGGCGGCAATGACGCCGCCCCCAGCATTCCTACGATCCAGAACCTTCAAGGCCAAAACGAGGGAAACACCAGCAGTGGTAGCAGCAGCAAGCGCGCCAGTTGGTTTTTCACCAAGTCATAGACGTAATGAGGGAAAGATAAATAAAGAAAAAAAGAGCTCGCTGCTTTTTTGCTTTTGGGCACGGCGTTGCGAGCTGATTCTGTTAGACACATATATTCACGCACACCCCCCGTTCATACCCCCTTTTCCTCCCACATTCAACGATGCCCCCGTTTGTTCAACGAAGCTTTTCACTTCCCCACACATTTGATTCTCTCATGCTGTTGCTTTCTACTTGTCCCCGATTTCTGTTTTGTTTCTGATTCTATAAGAAGGCGATAGAAGGGGTGGGGCGGCTACGATGATTTGGATTTACGATAGGCATCGCGATGGGACCATGAATGAACGGATGATGGGTAGTTAGTTATAGGGCTGGTGCATTGGGCGCGAGAGATGGAATGAGAGTTCAGCTTGCAGTGGAGGAAACTTGCATAAGTCTTGTCACGATCACGTAGTTAGGGCACGAAGTTTAAGAGAGTCGATGAATTGAGGTTCTAACAATCTATATTTGATCTGATCTCACTTGTAAAAAGATAAAAAAAAAAAAAAGCTGGATAGCCTTGGGGAATAGATGGATCGAATCCTTGACAGTTTGTTCTAGTGATATGCTTTGACTAACTAGAACTACAAGTAAATATTCAAGAAACTTCTTCCGTTAGGAAGTTTGTGACAGTTGCTGTTCGTTTACATCTTCATGTCCTCGTTGCCAGAGCCATCTCCACTTGAGGCACTCAGAGAGGCCAGAAGGATTATCTGAGGAATGATGACAACCATCAATCCAAAGAAGGATGCAACAGTAACAGCAATAACCTTGAGCTCGAGCATGACAATGCGTTTCCAGGCAGACTTAGAGAAGCTGGACCAAGCGTCACGAACGGTGGCATAGCCCCGACCACCGACAACGACAGGCTCGATGCGGCCATTGAAAGAGCGGTCGAAGGGAATGATGGTGTCGGCTTCGGCGGGAAGGAGAGAGGCCTGGACACGAACGAGAATAACATAGGCAGGAATCTGAACGGCAATCTGGAGGAAGAGAGCCAGGATCATGATACCCCAAACGCTGCCTTCGGTACCGTCAAACTGGGGGATTTCTTGTCCATCTGTGCCCACAGCGTAGACTGTGGTAATACCACCGAGGGTGACGATTTGAGAAGCGGCCCAGAAAATGACGGTAGGTCTCCAAGTGGCGAGGAAAGTGGGCTTGAAAGCAGGGATTCGGCTGTACCATCTTTCCTGGGACTCGGGCGTAATGACGATGTGAACCCAGGCGGTGCTGAGCTGAACACAGATGAGAGAGCTGATTAAGTGCGCGACAACAAAGGAATAAGGAGTGACGTGGGAAAGCGCACTGATGATGATTCCGAGGGCGAGGGCTTGGAGAGCATGCATGAAGATGCCGCGATACATAGCACGGAAACCACCAGTAGATCGGAGGAGGCTGAATGTAGCTCGGAAAGACGAGGTAACGGGCTTGCCTTGGCCGGCAACGGTGACAGGAACAGCAGGAGCACCGGTAGGCTTGGTCATGTCGTCGTTAGCGAGAGACTCGACGGCGAGAGGAGCGTAAGCGGGAGGCTTCTCATCTTCGACAATGGCGAGAACGGGGAAGACCTTCTCGAAAGTGTATGAGCACTGAGTATATGTTAGTAAGTTGAAAAAGAGCTACACAATTACGGTAGGTCTTACAAGGACAAAGACTGGGATAAAGAGAAGAAAGTTGGCCAAAAAGACGTAGAAAGACCAGTCAGGAAGCTGGTTGATCTCATGACCAAGACTTGGCTTGGGCATGTTATCGCGTCGCATGAGCGACATGGCCGTCTCGGAAATCATGGTGAGCGACTACAAAAGGTGATTTAATATGAGAGATTTCAAGTTGTATCGAAGTTTTGATAGAAAGAAAAAAGGAAAAAAGAGAACCGTCAATACGAAGTTGATGGAAGAGGAGGAAGGGATGGGTTGATTTTAATGGAATGAGAAAGCGCTGGGGTCTTTGAGTTGTCAGCTGCGTGTACTGAAACTAAAACTAATTTAGGCACCCAATCCAGCCATGACGGAGGCTTAAGGGCCCCCAGCCGGGGGGCGAAAAGGATGATGCACAGCCCCCTGGTTTATTGATCTACAGAGGTACATACGTACAAGTCCTACGTGATTGTCAATAATGATTTTGCAATGTGGAAATGCATGTGAGATATATGTAGACTTTCTTTTTGAGATATATACTACTAAATTTCACATAACAAACATTAATGTCACCTCCAAAGTGATACATTCTCGTGGTAGATAACAACTACCAGGTGTCTGTAACTTCGCAGTCGGTGGTTGCCGGAATAGGCAATGACTTATACTTCACACATAATACACGTAATCACCACAACCAAGACAAAATGCATCCTTTTCTGATCGGGCGCTTATTGAAGCCCGTTTCACGTCGCTAGAGGTCTTTGCATTGTGATTTGCTTTCTTTTCCCTCCGGTTCTGGGACCTTCTGGCTGACAAGGCATTTTTGTTTCTGTATGTAGAACTGACAATAGATATAGACGTGCAAAGAGGCGTATTCTTGGCATTCCCTTAGGGATGGGACCCCTGGAACTAGACTAGTCGCTGCCTCTCAAACTCACAGGTTATTAATTCACTCTAACTCGGACCAATCTTCCAACATCTGAAACCTTGGAAGACGAGTACCGAGTGGTTATTATCCACTGATTGACATTTAGATAAAGAGGACATGAAACAAGGGTATTCATCCTGTAAACCTGTAGGCCATCTATATTATCTGCATATGTCTTCTATTACATAGGTTGCTCAAGGAAAGAATACTGCCCCGCAATCATGACTTTTCAGGTTGGCCGACGTCACTGGCTACGTTCAATATGGAGTGGGACACAGATTCTCAACAACCCTTCGGCCGGATCAACATACGGACCTTTACATTTCTGAATGCCCTCACTCTGTCGTTTAATTCTCTGCAGTATATATAATGCCTGCTCCTGAGATCCCAAACCTTCTCGGTTCTCTTCGAAGCGCTCGCGGAGGCCGCGGCCGTGGGAGGGGGAGAGGTGGCCATGCCTCCTCATCTGCCACCCACGACTCCACCATTCAAGGCACTGATACCGATGCCTCGGTCTCGAGGCTGAGCGCCGTTGATCTTGGCTATCTGGATGATCCTTATGCTCAGTACTTTGTCCAGAGCTCTTCTGGGCCGGCGGCCAGACGTCTTCCTATCATCAACAGAGGTGCGCCGGCTTGAACTTCCTATCATGACTTCTATCTTTACTGACCCCTTTCGTGTAGGAACGTATGCAAGAACAATTTCCCTAGATACCCTTATCGAGTCATTCTTAAGTGCGGATCAAGGCGTCGAATCTGGTTCTACACCGAAACAAATTGTTTCGTTAGGCGCTGGTACTGATACACGGCCTTTTCGTTTATTCGCTTCAGAGGCTCGCCCTGAACTGGTCTATCATGAGCTTGATTTCGAAGTCGTCACATCAAAGAAGCTACAGACTGTTCAAGCCGTGCCCGCGTTGAGAAACATCTTGACGAATGTTACACAACTAACAGAGCACTCCTGGTCGAGTAAACCTCCAGGGGGTGAATACTATTGTCATGGGCAAGACTTGCGCAACTTTTCTCTCTCAAAGGCTTCAGAAGCAAATCATGACACCCAAGAAACATCCGAAGAGAAACCCGAGATCATTCTCCCCGGCCTTCGCACCGATATCCCCACGCTGCTCTTGTCAGAATGCTGCCTCTGCTATCTAAACGGCACCGAAACCTCAGACGTGCTCAACTTCTTTACATCCCGTATACCAAACCTCGCAACTATTATCTACGAGCCCATTCGTCCAGACGACGCATTTGGCAAGATGATGGTGTCAAATCTCGCAGCCCGACGCATAGATATGCCTACTCTCAAGATGTACCCAACGCCTGAGGACCAACGAGCACGGATGAGTAATGCTGGTTTCGAAATGGTGCATCACATGACAATTGAAGATATCTGGCAGAACTGGGTATCACCCGAAGAGAAGCAGCGTGTGGATTACCTGGAGGGGCTAGATGAGGTCGAGGAGTGGAAATTGTTAGCGGCGCATTATATAGTCGTCTGGGCCTCAAGGGGGAGCGGGTTTGGGAGTTGGGGAGGCATTGGAGCAGGGGCCTAGATAATTGATTAAATTTAATTATTAGAAAAAAAAAAAAAAACCATGGCCATCATGTTCAGGAGCTCATGTGTGTATAGGTTGACCAACACCATGGTTATGGTTCATAAGCAGTAGTACTCAAGGCCCTATAGTCTCTGGAGACATATTGGACTCCCTACATTAGTAGTCACAGTGCAGCAATCCTTGACTCCATCTCTCAAACAACCCATCGAGCTAATCTAGTATTGTAAAAGAAACTGACTTGAATTAGTAGGCACTCTAGATTTCTCTGAAATGAGGGAAAGAGTCACTATGATAAGTTACGGAATAATATACTTCCTAATCGAGTTTAGCCTATCATTCTCGTAGCACGGTCGCGAACCATCTCCCTCAACCGGGCAAGTAGACAAACATTATCATTGAATCCTCATGACAGAATAATCATTGTACGACATTTATGCCAAGAATCAAACTGAAGTCGCATCTATTCAATAGTCCTTAATCATTTGTGTCAGTCTAGCCAAGGTAGCACAAACGGCATTACTACGGCGCCCTATCAAAGGTAACGTCCTCAAACGCCCATCTCACTTGACACATTCATCGTTCTCAAACCGTATTGTCTACCTATCAAGAACAATAACTAAATTCATCGAATAGCCCAAGTAACTTATCCCGGAATTGTTAGAATCTTGTACACATAAAATCATCACATCTCAAATCGGCACAAAATGGCGGACTCACGAGATAACAAGGCCTACAAGTATCGCCAGGAAATCAGTCAGATGATGTATGTTTCTGGCGAAACTGCAGAGCCTCCCGTCGAAACCACAAGCATCATTGAAGATATCGTCCGCCAACAAGTAATTGAACTGGTACGACCCCTCCCCTTCTCATCTATCTAATTCAGTCTTCTCATCTCATCCCATGTCAGCTCCGAAACTGCACCGAGCTCGCCTCGCGTCGCGGCTCAAAATCAATCAGCATCAACGATCTGATCTTCCAGATTCGTCACGACCAGGCAAAAGTTTCTCGTCTGCGCACTTTTCTATCGTGGAAAGACGTCCGCAAGAACGTCAAGGACTCAGACGACAAGGGCGCAGATGCCGACCTCGCAGGCGGTGACGACCCAGTCGCGGCGGGTGACAACACCACAGATGAAGCATCTAAGAAGAACAAAAAGGCCAAGGTAGGTCTACCGTGGGAACCCTCGTCGTACTACAACGTCGAGGTGCCCGAGCGTGAAGATGAGGAGGACGAGGAAGAGGAGGAGATGAATTACATCACGCTGCAGCGCTTGCGCAAGGCCGATGAGCGCACCAAAGCCATGACAAAAGAAGAGTACGTGACGTGGTCTGAGTATCGACAGGCCTCGTTTACGTACCGAAAGGGCAAGCGATTCCGAGAGTGGGCGGGCTTTGGTATTGTCACTGACAGCAAGCCCTCGGATGATATTGTTGACATTCTCGGTTTCCTGACCTTTGAAATGGTCCAGACCCTGACCGAGATGGCGCTCAAGGTCAAGGAGCAAGAGGACTTGGTTCGCGCCCAGAATGGAGGAGACAACGTTGGTATAGCAAAGAAGCGAAAACACGAGGGCGCCTTGTTCGACTTTCCTAGTGAAGGTAAGACGCCAATTGAGCCTCGGCACGTTCAGGAAGGGTCTCGGAGGCTGCAGCAGCGACCCAAAAAGTCAAGGGCTATGCTCAACGGGACTCGAATTTCGCAGCATACGCCACTTAACATCTTCTGATATCCAGTCTGTGTGTCTGGCATAATTGTAATTTGGTTCCTTTGCACAGCGTTTTGAGTTTGGAGACTGGCAATGTTATGACTTGTCGACATGGGAAAGGCACATTATGACTATTAATAGTTATACTACAAAGTTTGTTCAGCTACATCTCATGTCTGATTTCCCCTAGCGAGAACTTGTGTACGGCAATGTTGGTTGGCAGAAACTATCCGTCATCGTTGCTCACAGCAATAGTCCGTCGCCGAATCAATGCATTGTTTTCACAAATTCGAGTCCCTACTCTTTGCAGACTTACAGGTATATCCTCCTCACTGTTGCTCTCCTCCCCTTTGTCCTCCCTCTGATGGGTTCGCCGCCTCGTCAGACTTGCTCGGCGGATGGTTTGCGTTCGCTGTAGACCCGTGGCCCTGCTTTCTGCGGGGGCAAGCACCGAAGAGGCCGTGGGAACTTCCTCCGCCGCAACAGTAGTAGTGGTGTCGTTCGTAGGCGCGCGAGACAGAGGGATGCGATTGAGGCGAGCACGCTGATCATACTTGCTGTATGGTGCGGCCTCCTCAAGTAGACCACTTCGAAACGCATTCACTCCCACCAAGATCTTGGTCAGTTCTACAAGCTCCTCGAGATATTCGATGATCTCTCCTTGACCATATGTACTGGCATTCCATGACAGAGATCGTTTTTGAACAATCAGCCGTGCGACTTCTTCAGCCAGATCAAAATTCTCATTAGAGATACTTGGCGGTCCACCTGCTGGCGTCTGCGCGCCGCTTCGTGAATAAAGAATCTCCCTAACACGATTAATGAGGCGGAAATGTGCGAGCCGACATGCTGGCATGAACTGCGGTAGAGGTTGCCAAGTAATAAGTGCTTCGTGCACCGAGAAAAGGAGGAGCATAATACTGGCCGCCACATTACGCCGGTAGGTATACACTTGAGGGTGCAAGTCTTCCAAGATGGAAGAGCCATACTCTTTACGGAGCGAAACCGCGTTATCCATCCTCTCGACTATCTGTCGCAGCACGACGACGATCTCTTTGTATATAGGATAAAGGGGTTTAAAGTCCCCCTTGAGACGTGGCTCCTTAAGACACATCGGTAGAAACGTGTCCGCCGCACCGAGTGCTGTTTGGGCCTGGTCTTTTGCAAAGTTGAAGCGTTTGATAATACCAGGATCCCTAAAATCCGGCTTGGCCGGGCTGTCTAATCCAACAGCGATTGCGGCTTGCATGTTTTGCACTTGTTTTATCGAGACTGAAAGGGTGTCTAGAAGTCGGTCTCTTGCTCTGACGGGGAAGATGAACATCTCGACCGCCACGGCGACAAGGCCCCCTACAATAAAAGCACTCAGACGCCTAACAAAGTTATCTATAGGTTCTGCGGTGCCATTTACACTAGCTGGTCACGTTAGTATACCTGATGTTGCACAGGGAAAGACTGACACTTACAAAGTACAACCACAACCATGGAAACTGTGCAGATCATGCCCGCCTTGACATATTTGGTACCGAGTTGAACGTAGAAAGACGGGACAACACCCACGATTAGGAATAAAACCGCGGCGATTTTGTTACCATCTCCAACCCGGTAGCATAAGTAACCTATAACACAACCAAAAAAAACACCAAGGAACCGAACAATAAAAACGTAGACGGACGTTCCTATAGCCACTTCGAAGACAAGGAACAGTTGCATAGGAGCCCAAACAGCGCGAAAATCCGAGTACCAAAGATTCCAGGCATCCACGAGAGCCGGCCAACTGAGGAGAAGAACCGCAAATGCGAGCTTAACGGCATAAAAGAGATCGTTAGAGTCGTGCATCCATTCAATGATATCGGCTGCCTTTTCTCTCATTCTGAGAACTCGACTGCTTCCCTCAGCTTTTGAGTTTTTCCCTTTTCGCTCTTCTGTATCATTCTTTCTCTCTGTGTCCCTCGGGCTGGGCTCTACAAAACGAATGGCTCTTTCTTCATCTTTGATCTCAGGCTCCGTATGATTTGCGCCCTTTTCTGTTGAGTGCGTCCGATGTTTCGATTTACCGTGGCGGAACTGCTTACGAGCCGTTTCTGGCAGGACAAGTCCATCACTCTCACCGCCCGTTTTCCAAAATTGTCGCGTGTCAACTGATTTTGGAAACCAGAATGTGGATCTATTGTGTCGAGCCTGTCTTTGTTCGACGGTCTTTCGGACATGATGCAGCATCTGTAGAACATGTGTTGCAGACTGGCGAACACCGAGGACAAACGAAGATATCAGAAACGTTTCATGACGAGGCATAAAGTCGACACTGTTTCCGCTTTCGTCCATTCTTAGTTGACGAAGCTCTGATGAACAGCTGGTGTCGAAATTGACGATAGCCTCCGCTAAGAGATCGATCCTATAGTCCAAATCGTGTAGAGATATGTCATCGGGCACAGGAAGCCCAGACGGCAACTTAGGCACATCGTAACAATATGCGACACATGTAATGACTAGTCGTACAGCGTCTTTGATGGCAGCATCGAACTCTGCAGTCGGTTCTCGAATACGCGCAATAATAGTTTCGAGCAAACTAGCATTGCTGAGCTCAACCTCTCTGGGGGGTTTCGCGTTCTCCAATTTCTGCTGATAAGCTTCAACCGTGTCCACCCGTGTGATGCCACCACTCGGCTCGCCGTTGGAGCTGTCAGCTGTTGGGACAGAGTCACCGTCGGAGCCATCGTCATTCTCGACGACGGCGAACTTGTTCTCACATGCTCCAATAATATTGGTGATGTTTTGAACGAGATTGCCCATCTGGGAGGTGGTAAGAGGTTTCATACTACGCGGTGGAAGCACCGAGAACGTGATTTCGTAGTTCACTTCTCGTTGAGCATTTTTGCATTGAGCGAGCCGACTCCGGAGCTTTCCTTTTGCCGATGTCAAGCTTGCGATTGTCGCGAGGCCGACAGGAACAGTTGAAACACGATAACGGTTCTGCGAAGGCTTGAAAGGATTAGGAAGCTGAGCCGTCCGTTTGGTAAACCAGTTCTTCTTGCGCTTTGGTTTCTCAGGTACGCTTTTGACTGTGGAGGTCATGGTGAGTTCAACGTGACTTAGTTCCTCATGCGAATCACCACCAGGAGTGATAAACCAATGCGTCGCCCGAGTAAGTGTATCCATTGTCTCACAAAGTGCATCAATGGCAGCGAGACCAAGGAAGTTGCTCGATGACTCAGGAAACATAACCAGGTTTGTGACCAACGAGATGCCAGCACCAACCAAGGTTGGATACGCAATGTTTGTGAGGAGCGATAGTGATACATGGTCCTGTTTTCCAAGCAGCACAATCAGGCAGGCAATGAGATAGAAAGCAACGAACAAGAAGATACGGGGAGCTGCGGATCTTATGTAACCGTGCAAGACTGCGGCCACAGTGAGAAATATGCCGCGGATGGTGTATGCGCCAGCTTTGCTTTCATCGACAATGAGGGAGGATAGGTAGATGCCCAAGATGGACCACCCCAGACCGATTGCTGTACCAAGCACCAACATGACGAGAGCTTCTATCGTAAGGCCGGTTCTCTGGCCCGGATGGGCAAATATGGTGGTCATTGGGGCGAGAAATGTTACAGGACCAATGACTGCAACAGCCTGAGGAGTAATGACTGCAGTGACTGCAGCGAGACAGGCAATCGAAGATTTCACGATTTGTTTCCATAAGTCGTTTGTCTGACGGTCAGCCCAGATGGCTATAACCAGTCTTTTGAGGAATGCCGTCACGGTCTTCATGGTGGGCTACCGAAGCAATGGTTATGCAAAGGTCGGTAGCTGTTTCTTCTGTTGATTGTTCCGATATTGTTGAAGTTCGTTTAGCATTGTGTCATGAGTAAAATTGACGCTTCAATGTTCGCGTCAACTGAATGAGAGAAGTAATATAGAACGCGGTTGGTCACGCAGAGCCTAGCTGTGACGAAGTATCAAAGCAGAATTGAAATGAACGACTTGAGACTGAGAGATGAGTTATCATGCAGTTCATGCCCGACTGTAAGGGTTGCTTTTGCTTGATACCTTATCGCGGTCTTGGTCACAGGCTTGGCTTGTCGTGGATTTTGATGATTCGTCACGGTTGGGGTTCTTCGTCATTGTACATTAAGGGTCTGAAATGAGAGTGTTGATATATGTCAACGATATGGTATTGATGAATGGACAGAATGGCTTAATATCATATCTGATGATGCGAAAGAAAATGCATGAGAATATTGAGACCCCAAGCACGGTGACGAAAATTGGAAAGTGCCGGCATACAGTACGGGACGCTAAGGGGAAGGGAGGTGCGTGCAGTGCAGTACCGGGATCTCGCGACTTCTATGATCAATGGCCAGGCCTTGGATGAGGGAGTTGGCGGATATAACATGAATGCGAATGGGCAGCTTGACAAATGATAATCTCTAGCTGCACTAGTTATGTGAGAAATATATATACTGCACAGAACATAGGTATATAAGCAATCACCTACATAGTATGTACATGCGCTGTGGTCACCTATATTTCTGCAGGGGATCACACGAGTTCGTTGCATGCACGAGCAGGGACTAAACGTGCTTAGAAAACCCCGGGGGCTTAGGTCCATCTTCCATCTTCTTCAGGGGTATTTTAGCAGCAGCCCTGCAGCGCCGTTTCCCTCTACCCAATCAACATCAATCCTTATGTTCCGCGGCAGCCTCCTAAACAACGACAGCTTATCCATGCCACCTTCACTATCGTGATCCTCCTTTGTCAAACGACCCTCGTTTTAAACTTTCAAGCTTGCCAATTCAATATGCTTTCTTTTATCCTCATCCAAAACCGACAGTAAGTCCCAATGCGCTCAACCGTACTTGACCCTTCCTTTCGTACTAACGTTTCCTCAGGGGCAAGACTCGTCTCGCCAAATGGTACGCCCCTTTCAGCGATGAGCAAAAGATCAAGCTCAAAGGCGAAGTCCATCGCCTCGTTGCGCCCCGCGATCAAAAATACCAGTCCAACTTTGTCGAGTTCCGTAACAACAAGATCGTCTACCGTCGCTACGCCGGTCTCTTCTTCTGCGCCTGCGTCGATACAAACGATAACGAGCTCGCATTCCTCGAGGCTATTCACTTCTTCGTCGAGGTCCTCGATGCCTTTTTTGGAAACGTCTGCGAGCTTGACCTTGTCTTCAACTTTTACAAGGTCTATGCCATCCTCGACGAGGTGTTCCTGGCTGGCGAGATCGAAGAGACGAGTAAGCAGGTTGTGCTCACGCGGTTGGAGCATCTCGACAAACTAGAATAAGCCGCGTACCTAATGTCTAAGGACTCGAAGAAATATGGGAACTCTCAAGGCTTTTTTAGCAGTATTTCTTCATATCAGAGCTATACTTTTGTATTTTGCATATCATAAGGAGGCAGGTTGGAGTTGGGGCGTTTAGTGGAGGCATCCACAGTGTCAAGAATATACCATTGCTGTTGTTTCTGCATGTTGTTACCATGTTCTACTATCAGACGTTTATTTCGAAGTGAGGCGCTGATGTGTTTGCGCATGCGATAATGACCAAGTTGACCATGCTAATCTGCGATTCTATCAAGTTCTCACTTTCGATACCTAGCAGTGATGGTACTTAGGTTGCCATACTCCTCAAGTATCCGCATATTCACACACCATCATATCAAACTCAAAGTCGACGTCTAAATCCATATCGATTTCCGCCACAAGCTCAACATGATGAATTGATAAACACCTTGAAACTCCACATAACTATCACGCAATATCCATATGACGACTTAACTCGGCTTGACCAAACAATCACCTCTTCTTCAAAGCCGCAAACCTCCTCTCCAGATCCCCAAGGTCAGGAACTGATCCATCGGGCTCACTCTTTCGCGCCGCCGCCTCCATCTTCTTGCTCGGTTTCAACTCCACAGATCCCAACGTCACTTTGGGATGTATGTTGTCTGTCGTCATTCTTGGTGGTGTCACCGTCAATGGACTCGTGGGGCCTCCGCCTGCTAATTTCTTGACGGGAGTGTTCAAGATTGAATCTTTGAAGTCTGCGGCGATGGGTACAGCTCTTTGCTTCTGGCCACCAGGTGGCTCATCATCGTCATCATCAGCTTCTTCGTCTTCGTCGAGTAACTCCGGGGGTGGCGATACGGCCTCGCGCTTGGGCCAATCGACGCCGTAAGCCCTGGCGATTTCCTCTAGATAGCCAACGACGAGTTCCTCTCTGGGAGGCGTGACGCTGAGCTTCTTGACAACCTTCTCATTGACCTTTCCATCCGAGTTCTCCGTTGCCGCAAGAACATACTCCTTTCCATACTTCTCCGCCAAAAGTGTCCTCACAGTTCCGAGTTCTTTGATCTCTGTCTTGGGCGCAGCGTAGATCAGACTCTGGATCGCCTCCTCCAGCCCGGGGTCAACGGTGTGTGCCTCTAGCAGTCCGGACCGCGCAAGCAAGAGTTCGCAGTAAAGTTCGAGGATTTCGTGAAGCTCAGAGGTGATGTCGGATCGGATGATGTTCTCAACACGGATGCGGGCCGAGTCCTCCTTGCCAGCCTCGAGGAGCTGGGCCATGGCTCTCCGCGCGGTCTTTCCGAGCTGCTCGTCGCGCTGCTGCACCATGCGCAGGCGCGCAATGGTCAGCTTAAGCTGGACCTTGAGCTTTGTCTGTTGGGTTGAGCGCGCATATTAGTTACGGTACTTGCGTGCGACTGGACCGGCGCATCATGGCGGGGAAGCACGGGTATCTGAAGAGGGGCATCTTACTATGAGACTGGCACTGGGCGGCATGATGGATGAATGGAGAATTGTATAGCAAATGTTAGTTTATGGGGATCAAATGAGAGAAAGATCCTCGATTGAAAAACAAGCGAGGAGATGCAGGTATAGTAAAGATAGTGGAGGGGTTGGCTGGAATAGGCAGACAGAGCTGTACCCAACTGTACATAAACTGCCTTGCGACGAAACTCAGACGCCCAGACGCTATGAGCTCATTCTCACTGGGGAAGTCTTGAGCCCCACCACAGCTTCGTCCGGATCAGGCCGATCCCAGAAGCTTGCTACAAAGGCATGTATTTCTTAGCTTTGAATAGCTGCAGGCATGTAGAACTACCTATTCAGAGACAGTAAACAACCAATCTTTTTCGAATATATGGTATTACTCAATGCTTGATATAATTGTATTATGTAAGCACAAAGCACTAGGTAACGTAAGACAAAAGGGTTCTCCTCTGTTCATGCAGAAGAGTTATTGTGAAATTGTTCGACATTGATAGACATATCCAGTCCATCCATAAGCATACAGCTCTCTTGTAAATAAACGAGTAAGTTGTCCCTTTCTAAGGACTGTCTCACAGCTCCAGATGACCCTGACAACGGAATCCTTCATCGCCATATAACGCCGTATCCTGATTCTATCCTTCCCTTTATAATCCTGTTTGATACACTCCCTCTTTCTGTTAGGGATAAGCAGTTCTGTGCAGATGCTTTACTCCATATCGGCATCTTCAGCGACTGGAGCCACGCCATCGATCGCCTCGCCCTTGAACACATCGCTGCCTTCGTAGGTGACTCGGCGCCATCCGCAGGCCTCCTTGTCGTCCTTGATCCACTCCATTGTCGGGAAGTAGTGGTCGTTCTTCTTCATAGTGATCACCCATGGCACGTTGTCAAATGTCACAGCCTTGAGTCGGAAATCTGTCACTAGTTAGCTCGACTGTACTTTGTGGCGAATCGGAAAAGGTTGACTTACAAGTGTTATCCGGAATCTCTCGGGTTGCAGCAATGAAAGAGGGGATATCGGGCGTAGGAGTACCGTTGACATGAGTGATGAAGTTGGTTGGAGCAACTCCGTACTGATAGGCAGGAGAGCCCCTGATTCTACTGGACACATACACCTCGCTGTGCAGCTTGCTGATCTGTTGTCGAACGGCTTGATGAGGTCTGTGCAAGATAGCACCACAGAACGAAACTGCATGATCCGTCTCCATATCGTCTGCAGAAACAGTAGGAATTTGAAGGTGCAACTCCTCGCATTCGCGGACGATAACAACGTCGAGTAATTCGTGCGAGTACATCAAGTCGAAATCCGAGATTGTAGTACAAATTTTGCCATTCAGAGTGAGAATGATATCTCCTTCAAGTAGGGATACCGGCTGGTTGACACGCTCGAACGTTCGCTTGCTAACCATGAAGAGCTGGTGATGAGATCTGTTGGCCTGTGTGACCTTCTTGATCCATTCATCTGAAACACCCATGACTGATGCTTGAGACATCTGGACCGATCTGAATTCGACGGACAGGATGCGAAGTTTGGGGTTGATACCCTTCTGAACCGACTCTACTACAGGGAGTAGAGTCTTGGTGCCAAGGCCGAGATAGTACTCTTCATCCCGCGAGCTATGCGGGTTGCGCTCTCCAAGATAGCTAAGCCACAAAGCTTGGACAGTGCCATCAGGCGCGACGAGAACACCGCTGTTACAAGTTGAGCCGAGATTGCTATCAATCGTGATAGCATCGACATTGACGGCGCGGTAGCGGGGTGCGCCAGAGTTGGCAGGGATCGCTACCGCTGTTATCTCGGTGACACTGGTAGAGCCATGTACAACACGACCTATCCTGTTGTAGCCCAAGAAGTAGGTCTTGGCGCCTTGAGTGAGGACCTCGTTACTTAACCGGGCGCTCTTGACTGGTGCATCCACGAGCGATGGGTCATACTGGATAATGGCGTAGTTCTGAAGGGGGTGTAGAAAAACCACTTTGCCCTCGACGATAATAGAGTCAGCGATCGTGACAGTAATGTCGCAAAGATCGTAAGGAACGATAGCTCTGGAGATCAAGACCAGACCCTTCTCTGCATCGATTACCAGACCCATGCCCCAACGGCGGTTCTTTGGGAAACCGTCAAGCTTTAAGGGCATCGTACAGTTAATGTGGACAAAGCTATGGATCAGATTTGCGATACCAGGGTGCGGCATGTGCTCCAGCTCGATGAAGGAGGCGGATCGTCGAGTAGGTGGAACAGGAGGCAAGGGATCTCCGAGATCAGTAAAGTCCCAGACGCCAGACTCATCATTCCGGACAGCGAGCTTCATCTTTGACGCCCAATGACGGTCAATGTAAGCAACAGTGGTATTGAGAGTGTGCAGATCACGAAGGTGCTTGTATGTGACAACAACCCTGGCGCGATCTGGAATGGCCTTCATCACTTGGATGAATGTGTCAAGGTCTGGCACCTTTTTGTGGTCAACCGTTTGGACAATCCAGCCATTGTCCGTGTTATCAAATCGGAAAGATCCAGCCGATTCGCATACATAGACACCCTGGACGGCGACGGCATAAAGCCTTGCCTGCTGGTAGGACAGATCGTGGAAGCTGGCACCCGCCACTGAAACAAATCGGTCAGGGGTGATCTTGTGGAGATCTCCAACCTCAAGCTCTACCTCCACGTCCTCCCCACCACGTTGGAGATGCAGCTTGATGGTGTTACCAACGTTTGAATCCAAAATGTCATCAAGTCTGATAAACTGAGTAATGAGTTCGCCGTTCACCTTGATTAGGACGTCTCCCTCCTCAATCTTTTTGTCTGAAGGGCCCCGGGGAAGGACAATCTCGGCTACCAGCATATTGGTCTCCTCTGGAAATTGCTTGCGCATGGCCGCCTCCCACTCAGGACTCAATCCCAGCCTACGGCACTCGTCAAATGGCTTGAGAAGGAATTGGCATTGAATGTCACCGCGTGTGATAGGCTTGCCGTTCTGAATACATTGAAGAGCACGCAGTGGCCTGTCCAATGGAAGGAAATAATCTGTTGAAGCTCCGTCTGAGCGACCACCAGCTTGAAGTGCGACAGCGCATCCATCCTTGTTCACGACGGGACTCCCAGAACTTCCTCCACTGGCGGCAGCATTGGCCTGGTAGTAACACGTGTTGAAATCGCTGTAGCCTTCGCCGTATTCGGGTGCATTTCGATCCAGACGGGAAATGATGCCCGAAAGGATACTGAGCTTTTCGCCAGCATCGTTACCCACGACTCGGATTTCGGTACCAACTGGGAATATGTTAGCGATGAGCGGGCGATTTTCGGTGGTTCTGAAGAGGGCATACCCTTTGCAAGGTCGGGTCGCAATTCAAGGCCGTCGATATGCATGTACTTAATGGCCTTGGGGTCATAACGAAGGATTCCGAAATCGTGAACGGGATCGCGGTAGACGGGATAGCAGTCGACTTCCTCGTGGTTATCAAAGACACAGTGGCCCCAGAAGGGTCCAGCGCCGACAACGTGACGGTTGGTGAGGATGTATCTAGAGACAGTGATTAGAATTGTCTTTCAAGGGCAGATGACGGGGAGAGCGCACCCTCGTTCAGAATCAACAACATATCCAGTAGCTTCACTGGTCAAAGCGGAATCGGTATCGAAGGAGCAAGTCTGGCAGAAGCGAATCGCGACAACGTTGCGCACGACCTTTTGAATCGTGTCCTGCCACTCTCCTAGGCTTCCTGGTGTCCCAATGTACATAGCATGAGGGTGAAGGTCGTCGCTTATCTCGGACTGTTCATCGAACTCGACAATGTCGGGAGTGTTGTCATTGGGAGAGTGCTTGCCGTTGACGGCTCGTTTGGCGGGGGGAGGCAGGTCTGGTGAGCCAGGGGCCTTTCTCTTGACCCTTGGTGAAGAAGCAGCGCCGTTCATGATTGTGGATTATTGGGGTCGCGATGGATGTGAGACGACGGTCGTGAAGAAAACCACGAGGTTTGTTTTGTTCAACTGTTTCCTGTAAAAGGGGATCCAAGGCTCAACGTCAGAGACAGTAGCTGACAAGGATCGCAAGCAGTGACAAACGGGACTGAAACAACAGCACGGGTGGTGACAGCGCGCCCAGGATCAAATGGACAATGCTGTAGATTAAGTAGACAAGAGTAAAATATCGTACAAGGCAAAATGGCGAAAATGGTTAAGAAAAAGGCCCATGTGATGACGAAGCCAGGTTTGAGATCTGGGGAAAAATTTATGATGGCACCTCTTTGGATGAAGTTGGCCTATTGCTGGTGGATCAGCTGGAGCGGTAGTTTCGTAGGCTACAGGTCCGGCTACAGGGGAAATGGTACCCTCAGAGGCCGCTAAAGCAGACACCGTCATTCCCGCGGCGCCTTGACCCGCCACTGTGCATAAGTTATGCAACAGTCGACCTCTCCCCGCCTTGTCCGTCCCGACAAGACTTGAGATGGTGTGCCACAACTTTACGATTACAACGACAGATGACCAGTCAACTGGGGCTATGAGATGGTGGGCGATTGAGACTTTTGTGCCTATTTTGACCCCGGCTCGTCCTATTCTAGAGCCTCGATGCATGTCTCATTCTGTCTCTTATACAATGCAACACATCTTGTCTTATAAGCACCGCAACGGCTGACCCTCTTCACTGAGGCCCTAATAAAGTAGGTAACATGTGCTTCTTCTGTTCATGCTGTGCTCTTCGTGCCACCGAGACTGCATCATCTCAAAGGTTCACTCTTCGATCCACGAAGCCATGCTGCGTGCGCTATGCAGAGAAACATCAAAAACAACCGCTGCCGTCCGAGACACGGAAGAAAACGTGGATTGTTCCCAACCCACAGGATCAGGATCAGCATTAGGATCCCGTGTCATCTCACTGTATCGGCGTTACACTACTTTCCGATCCAGGTGACCGCTACTCGTGCGATACTTCATGCATATCATGCAACCCCCCCAGGCCCCTCTCTCCTTCTTGAATGCATCGACTCGAGCACTCCATCTATTGCTGCTGCTTGTTGCTTCTCCGCAGACAAGCAAGTCGGCCAGTGGACGAGATGTCCTCGTCGTTTCTTGACGAACAAGCTATACAGAACCCATGCGAACAAAACTGCCGTGACGCTCAGCGCTGTCGGGTTGTGGAACTGACTAGGCGACGAGAATATTATGGTCGACGTGTATGCACACATCTCGAACACATGTTGCCAGCTGGCTTCCACGGCAGAAAATGCTCCTCGATTTTGCGCTTCGACTTCCTGCATCATGCATGGTTAACGAGTTGCGCCTCAACAAACCTCGACGCACATACCTCTTGGATGATGACCTGTGCTGAGAGATCAACGCCCCAAAGTCCGATACGACTGAGCATGGAGCTTCCTACAAGTGCCAGAGTTGAAACGAGGACGTCATCAGCATATCGCCAAAATATTGATACGCCTATTGATAGACATCCCAACTGCCAACTGAGGAACCACAGCCCTGCACGGACTGGACCAATCTTTTTCATTAGCCATGGTCCAATCCAAGTAGCCAGAACCTCGAAGGCTACAGAGATTGTTCTCATTGCAGCAATTTGAGAGGAGTTGTATCCGCTTGAAAGTAGGTAAGTAACCATGACTCCGCCAAACGATAAAACTGTGCAGTAAAGAAGGGCCCCTGCAAAAGAGGGAAGAAAGACGGGATGAGTAAAGTAGAGACAAAGATCGTCCAAAACCCTCTTAAGGCCATGCTTGATTGATACCAGAGGGCTTTGATGGTCGTCATGGCCGAGAGGCGTGGTGTGTGGTGCAACTTTATGGTACCGCAGCGCAGGTACCTGATGATAGACCTACACGGATTAGTACGACTCGTATAAAGGCGGTGCATATAACGACTTGCCCTGGCGATGGTAAAGTACTCGATTACTACCGATGCGCAGTTCATTATCAAGTTCACAAGAATGGCGGTTTCCGTAGAAATACCATCAATCATGCCTATGAAGAACGGTCCGAGGAGCTTACAGACAAGGTCGATACGTCTCATTTGTGAGTTCATCGCTACCAAGAGGTTAGCAAAATTACCACCTCAGGTCTCGAGTGAAATACTTCGGAGAGCAACAGTATCAGAACGAGCCACAACGATGACCTGTTGGTTATGAGCTATTTCCCTCTGGTTCATTTGGATTACATACCCAGTCTCTTTCAACTGACACAAGGTTCATTATGGAAGCTAGCTTCTCAATACAGGCCATAAGAATTGAGAATGCAAGCAAGCCAATCCTCACTTCATGAGACATATTTCGAACTTTGATGAGAACAAGAAAGATGGCACATGACACAGCAACAACCAGTCTTTGGGACACTGTATATATATGTGTCAAACAACTTTGTCGAGTAGAGCGTGGATTGTCTTACCAATTGACAGTCTCACCGTCTTGAGGCGGTCGTTACGGTCAATATAGTGTCCGACCCAGGATGATAGTGCAATGGCAGCGGCACCTCGAATTATTGAATACACGGCAAGAGGCATCAATGTTCCTGGAAAGATAGAGGCGAGATACAAAACACTTCCGAATTCGAAAACGCGCGAGTTCCATGTTGAGAGGGTATGAGATACATAGAGTCCGCGAGCGCTTTGGCTGACAGTCCATCCAGAGCTGTGAGTGCTTGAAATGTCGTCATCGTCTTGGTTGATACTCTCATCTTGATCGAAGGTTTGATACGGCGTTGTAATGATACCCGTTGGCGATGGCGATGGCGGCGGTGATGGTGATGGTGATGACGATATAGCAAGCAAATTTGCTCTTTCTTCTTCTCCTATATCGGTGGCCATTATGATATAATAGCGGTGGTGTGTAAATAACCTGAAATACTAGAAGATAAAATAGATAACATTCACATTTGAAAGTAAGGAAAGATGGGCATTTAGTAGTTCTTAATTAAATTGATATAAAGAGTGCCGCAACATGGCATTACTTGAGTTCAATGAATGCATACAATGGTTGGGAGTATGGTCAGTGGCTAGCTACGGGGCTCCAGAAAAGCTGGCCTCTGAGATTGAGGATACAAAAAAGAACAGCCTAAAGGTCCGACCAAACTAGCATAATCTGACCTACTTATTTCGTCCCTTGTGCTTCTAGCGGTCAATTTTCCTGACACCGTGATGGCTAGCTACGAGCCTGCTTTTCTTCATCGGACTCCGTGATTCCGTCTAAACCCCCACAATCGGATCACTCCCGATCAATTTCCTAGCAAGGCAATCCTTAGGGTTCAGAAAGGTTTCCGATTGGAATACATGAAATACGAAATTTCATATTCGCTTTATTCGATCAAGACAGGCTATTTGTTTTTGTTCAAAAAGTTTAGAGACTAACTCGGGTGTGGGCAAGAGATTGAAGTAAAGACCATTGTGTCTAACAACAGCTCTCAGTCAGCTCAACATCTTGGGATCTCTCCTTGTAGACTTGATCAGAAATCAAACAAATTCAGCAGTGAGATCATGTGCAGTTTTAAGATCAGTTATGTTTTCATTTAGCTAAGTATAGTCCAGTGCTGGTTAACCCTCATTACTTGGCCTCTGCCTACCAACCAGACTTCCAAAACTCATTTTCATGTGCGATATCAGCACAGATGTCCATAGAGAAGAGATGAGAGGGGAATTTAATCCTCCTTTCTTGGTGTGAACCGCTACTTCTCGGACTTTCCCTTCCAAAAATAAAATTAACATACTTCCAGTCCTTCCAGGAAGGCTTTGCCTCCAGCCCTCTGATGCGAGCTGGTCAGTAATTCAGACACCATAATCTTCCTCGTCCTCTGCCTTTATGGTCTCGTTGATTTCCATCTTGATGGCCTTGGCAGAACTCTCAGGAGTCTCATCCTCCACTTCGGCTTCTGGTTCTTGTCAGTAAAATGCTTCTCTATGTACCCAACAACGCAAACTTACTAGGAGCTGGGCGCTTGCGGGAAGTAGACTTCTTCGGGCTTCCATAGTCGCCATCATCACCATCGGACCCGACAGTCTTGGGAGTCTTGGGAGTCTTGGGCTTGGGGCCGCGCTTACGAACTGTGAATCTGTGTGTCAACTCTCCGTATCAAGAGCACGGGAAATGAGGCATTGTACCAGGAGTCTTCTTAGCCGGGGGTGAAGGAGAATCAGCCGATTGCTGCTTGAGAGCATCGATTTTCTTGTTGAAGGCGGTCCACTGGTTCTGAAGGCTCTTCATGGTGCGACCCTCCATGTTGATCTCGTTCCAGTTGATGGACTTGCCCTCGGGCTTCAGCTGGGCGATGATGCGGAGAAGCAGCTCATTCTAGATATCGTAGTCAGTATCAGACAACAAATACTCACACAGATGAACGAGGGGTATCAAGGTTACTTACTTTGGCCTCATCAGTCCAGGCGTTTGTCTTGGGAGTTGAAAAGTCTGACATGGTGATGATGACAGTGTCGAAGCTTGTGAGGCACACTCTTGATGGAAGATTAAGAAGATGATGAAAGATGACGATAATGTCGAGAGACTTGAGGCACCTTTAGAATAAATTTAGATGTGCAAAGTAAGAATGAGTGAGGGCGAAGAAAGCAGGGTGAGAGGAGGAGTGAGAAGTGAATTGTGAGCAAGCGTGAGGAGGGGAAGAGAGGAAGTTGCTAAGCAGCAAACATAAAAGATTTGTGAATGGAGATACCCCTCTTTCTAAGCAGAGAGATAATAGAAGAAAACGACACGACAATCAATATCAGACAAATTTGTGAAGTGACACAATGGGGGGTTGATGAATGAAATCGCCCATATAGTTGATGAAACTCAAGAGAAGCATGCGACGAAGATAATGTAGACTTACTTGGAAATGATATCAGCGGCTATATTAAGCACTTATAATGAGAGAAAGATACTAGATAAAGATTTGCTAAAGTGTGAGGGTGGTTGTTGAGTGGTTAATCTCTTGGGGTGCTCAGGGGTAGGACTGGATGAAAGGAGACAACATGAAGGATGCAGAGGAAAACAGGAGAGGGCACCGGGCGTCATCTGTCTTGTCTGTATTCAATAATATAATTAACTGCCTAGGCAGGCAGTGAATCACACAGGTCCGCAAAGCAAGCGAGTCTTCGAGATAACTCAAGCCACTGGAGAACCCAGGTTACTATGCGCATATCGCCATTGCCTCATCACCTAAACACACGTATAGAGACATCGCTCGTCTATTTCTATGTACTATTAGCTTGTGCCATTATACACATGCCTTGAAATTCCAACTCCAAAGACTATATCCGTCCAAGCTGATGCCAGCGAAGCCCCAGTCTTGGTCGTAGTGACAACACACACGATGCGAATCGCCAGATTGCAACTCGCTGGAAAACAGAATCGGTATCAAATGCAATAGCTCGCTCCAGGCACTACATAACTGCGTGGCGCATATCACTGCCCAAATCCTGAACCGCCTTTCTTCGTAATCTTGTCGAATCCCCGCAGAAATATCATAAACCGCTCTTACCGCACTATGCATGTTATCGCTGACAGTCAACAGCAAGTCTTTCTAGTAGCCCATGTTGATAAGTCAGACTCCAGTAGAATCCCATCCCATATACTTTGTACTCCACGTCCCAAAATTGTTCGATTACTTCATTTTGATTCGAAACGCCATGAACTCTCGGAATCGCTGCTCGTGCTCTTCGCATGCGGCGGTCCAGCGTCGCCGGACATCCATGTCCTGCTCAAGCCAGTTGTAGTACTCTTGAATGTCGGCATCGCCCCGATGTTCCAAGAATGAATACCCCTTTTCTGCTCTTGTGCGAGCAATGTGAGATTTTCGTGTGGCAAAATGATCCACAACTTGAGCGTTGAACACATCCCACTGCTTCATGTAATTTTCAAAATCCTTGACATAGATCTCCCAGGTTTGCGCGCTTGGTTGTACTCCAGCGACCATCGCAGCACTCGGAATCTGAGGAGCGACAGGCGCATCTGGGAAGATCAACGGATGGACTGTCGGTAGCTTAATCGGAATCTGTGGCGCAGCCTTGCTTTCGAAAGGCAGGTTGTCCTTCAAATCGGAGAAAGATTTCAGGCCTGAACTCTGCTGAGTGAATGGGGCCACGTTTCTCAGGTCGGCAAAACTGGCGAGGAATTCCTCACTATCCTCTGATCCTACGTTGTTCGGATTAAACGGCTTCCTAGGACTTTCCACTCGATTCTCGGCACCGTTGGCGCTCTCCACGTTGGCCTCCCGCCATTCTGGTCTGGACGGTTCGACATAAATGTCTCTAGCAGTGTGAGCTGCTGTTCCGGGAACCTGGTTCGCTTCGGTTGGCTGAGCAGGCTGGGGCGAAGGTGTAGTTTGCGGTGGCTGAGGAGAAGGAATCTTGGGAGGGCGAGGTGGTGGGATTGAGTTGGACACGGGAGGAGTATCTATATCCATTGCCTGTGGACTCTCAGCTGCAGGTGGCTCGTCTTGCACCTTGCGACCGCGCCATTCGAGAACTTCATCTTCACTGCTGCTGTCATCCGCCACATTCGTGTAGTTAGGCTTTCTTGAGGCCTTGGGCTTTCTCGAATTTGTGCGTGATAATCGGGTAGGCGAAACAGATTTGGCTGGCTGAGGAACAAAAGTCTGGGGCCCAAAATTCCAACCCTCGGGGTTGAAAGCTGATTCGGGTTTAGTAGAATCGGGTCGTTCAGAGTCAGAAACAAAACTAGGGGTACTCTTGCCGCTCCTCGTAGGACGCTTTCCTGGCGATCGACGGCCCTTGCGGTGCTTCGCTGGGCTTCCCTGGTCGGCTCCTCCAGCACTGAATTCCCATTCAGCCGCATTCTCCTCTTCCACAAAGCTAGTATCGATATCGTCAGTATTTCGTCTCGAAAATGGAGGCTGGTCTGGCGAAGTTCGTCTAAAGGTATCGTCGTTGACAGGAAAGCTGAAGCTGTGTGGGTTGGTCTTGTTAGCTCTATTTAACTTGCTGGGGGTGTTTATGCTGCGGGGTTGGTGCTTTGCTTTCTTAAGAGGGCTTTCAGACCCGGCGTTCCTAATAAGCTGTGTCAGGAACGCCATCTGTTGGCGCTCGAAAGGAGTCAATTGATGAGGTGAATCATGTCTGCCACTAGGCGACTGATGTTCAGGCTTCTTTGGAGTTTTGTATGAATAAGGGTAGAGTCCAGATTCATGATACCCCTGACACTTGTTGAAGCTTGTCGACAAAGAGGGACGGCGCGTTTTGGAAGTTGAGTTGTCATACATTGAAGGGCCGCCAGGCGACTCAGCTGCTGTCAATTTGTTAGTGACTTGATTTTTCTCCAGGGGTTCGAGTACAACTTACGTTTTTCGGTGGCAGGAACCTCGGTAGCTTGTTGGTTGGGCCCGAGAGGCACACTCTTAAAGCCACTCCGAGTCTTTTTCATGGGGGCTTTGGGACGATCTGCAGGGTCACGAGGTGTTGAAGGCTCTTCAGTCTTGCCTACTTTTGGAGCACTACTGCTACGTTGCCGGTTGAAAGCTTCCTTTTCCGATGAGCTCTGGTCTTCACGGTTGGCCTCGCGAGTACTCTTGGCCCGATTTATTTGAATGCCATCGAAAGGGTTAGTCTTTTCTCCGCCATGCGAGGTATACGGGCTGCTTTGTCGAGGATCTGCCCAACTGTCCCGGTCTCTGAATTGACTCAAGGGATCAGGCATTGCGGTTGGTGCAGGTCTTTGGGGAGTAGGGGGAGGAGCTGGCTTAGAGTCTTCCTGGGCGTAGGGCTGCGCATACCGCTCTGATGCTGGTCGTGAGCTATAGTTGCTGTTGGATACAGGAGGCTCGTCGCCCATCGCTGTACGAGGGTGGAATCCCGTCTTTCTTGCGCCGAACGAGGCCTCTTGACGCTGCCTTGCAGATTCCGTCCGAGGCGGGGGAGGTGGTGGGGGAGGACGTGTCTGTTCATTCGATTTTGTCGATGTTCCCTTTCGCATATTTTCAAACGCTCGCGCAGCATTCTTCTTAGATTCAGCGTCTGATGCTGTGTACTGCTTTGCCGTTGGGGGGACCCCTGACGAGAAACGTGTCTGCCATCTTTGTGCGCCGGAAGGCGTGGCTCGAGCACTTGTGTTTGCGTTGTTTCGGCGCGGGGGAGGCGGGTACTGTGCGCTCACGTTCGACCACGGGTTGCCCTTAACACCCGAAGCACCGGGATATCGACCACGACCTCTTGAGGCATCGTGCTTGGCCTTCTGTTCGGGGTCGGAAAGGATTTCGTGCGCCGTTTGAATGATTTGGAACTGGGTATTGACTTCTTGTTCTCGTCCAGGGTTGCGGTCCGGATGATACTTGAGAGCTGCGGTCCAAGTTAGCACTCACATAGGTAAAAAGAACTCTGTCCGCATATACCAAGCTTTCGGTATTGTTTCCGAATCTCTGTAACGTCAGCCGTCGGGGGCAGCTCTAAGTCTGCGTAGTAGTCTCGGGGTGTACCCATCGCAATCGAAGAGCCCCAGCAGACCCGCGATTAGAAGCCGCGATGGCTAATTTGTACTTGTAACTCGAATGACTATGGTCTGTTGGTGAAGTATGTGTTTTCAACAACTACACAGTCCGGCAGGAATCATGCAGATTGTCGTCGAGAATAATACACAATCGTGTCGGAGTTCGGTAATTCGAATCCGTGTAACTACCGTCCGATAATTTCGTTAGACGTTGTACTCGAGTTTGAACGATAATCTTATCGATGTATAGGATCGTCGAGCTACACTTATGGGTCTCAGGTTAGTGATGATCATACATAAGTTGCAGTGGAAGGAAAGATATCGAGCTATCGTCAAGACGTCAAGGCAAAAGATTCCCTTAAGTAGAAAGATGACCTCTGGTATGCCCGCGCAACAGTGCAAGGATGGGCTGGGCTCAGAGCCTGGGGATAATCATAGGTAGCTGTGCCTCTGGACATGCGCAACAAAAGATCGATATTGATTGGTGGCACTGATTGGCATGAAGCTGATTCAAGGAAAGGACAAACTCACCAAGATGACGTCAAATTCTGAACGAAAGGCTGCTGTCAGATCAAAATACGCTGAGACAAGATGAAGACTGGTCTAATGAGGGGACGAAGGGATCGTTAGTTGGCAGTTGCACAAGAAAGAATGCGACTAGAGGTAAATAAAAGTAGAAACAGCTAATGTCCAAAGGACGAAGCTGGCGCGCCGATGGTGATCAGAAATGAACTGTACCTTTTTCGGATTTAGGGGCCCTCGCCTCTGTTGGATGAGTGAAGTTGAAGGTGGGTGGTACTTGAGAGTACCTTGAACCCAGTAGCACCTCAAGGCCGCGTTGGACAAATGTGGCTCAGCTCCAAGTTTCGCCTTTTATGCTCGATCTTTGGACTTAGTAGGTGGTGCAGACAGGGTCTTGTTGTAACTGTGGAAGAAAACAAACATGTGGCGGGGTTTCTTTTGCACCAGCAACCAAGATGACCCCAGACCCCACCTCGGCACTGTCAATCGCCAGGGGCCGTTATTGTTATTCACTCTAATAACGAGCATCGAAAAGAAAGAAAGATGAGCAATTACAAAAGTGGATTTTTTGTCGGTTGTAAATCAGTTCCCAACCACTCAACAAGTAGGTTTACCGAACCTACACAAAGTCTCCCGACGAGGTAGTACACGGCTCAAAGCGAATTCTATTGCCTCGCAATCCCACTAAATGGCGATTTGTGGTCGAGAGCACAGCCACAGACGCCACGCCAGCACTGCCACATGTTTTACTCGTCCTTGACATCATCTCAAGGCTTAGAAGAACAGGGTCATGACAGACTTGATCACCAGAGTCAATAGACAACTGACTTGTCATGATTGTACAGCATATTTGCACTAACTTTAGACCTTTAGTTGGGGTTTTCCTATCATCAGGTTTGTACTCGTTGGACTATATCAGGATATCTAGAAGCGCCACGGTTGACTTACACGCGAGCTAGTACATACGTACCTGTCGATGTAGATCTCAAGACTTGTGTTTCGTTAAATTAACTGTTACCAGTCAAAGTTGTCATGGAAGTGTGCCACATCGTGAAACCGAAAGGGGAAGAAGTCAAAATCAAGTGCTGAATCGCTGGAAAACATGTATGAGTAACCCTACTACAACATAATACACCTAATCCTATGAACTTCCCTGGGCGGCCTTTTCTGCTGCGAGCTTGGCCTCCATCTTCCTTCGTGCAGCAAGAATCATCTCGTCCCTTCTGCGCTGCAACGAAGCCTGACGCTCATCCTTGTTCGAACTCCAGCCCTTTCCTTTTGTGTCCTGGTCCTCCTGCGACACGCTATCCAGCTTGCTTTTGAGATTGTATCGCGTGATAAGATCCGGTTGAGCTGGCTTCTCAGGTTGCCGAGGCGCTGTAGCTGCGCTGCCGCTAGTTGTGGACTGGCCTGGAGGAGGTGGCGGCTGGAAGGTAACGGGGGGCTAAACATGTGGTGATGCTGTCAGCAAAAGATCACTGGTAGCTACACGTAAAAGCGGAAGAATATACGACATACCGTGTCCAGTCGGCCTGAGAGTATGCGCTCTGTTGTAGTCTGGATATTTCCACCATTGCGCTGTAGATCCCAAAGAATGCTTCGCCTATCCGCCTGCGGAAACATCTGCTGTATTCTCTCAACTGCAATCTCTCTCGATCGAAGGAATGCTTCAGGGGATCGTGCAGGCCGAGGCGGCGAGGGTGCTGCAAAGAACACATATCTTATCACCAAGCCAGAGATAGCCAGGATGGCCAGTAGATATGGCAGCGAGATTTGGTCGTCCGACATGATTGCGTCGCGCACGAGATATGAGAGACCTATTTGCTGCGGATTGTGACTGAAAGTCAGTCGCGAGGGGTGATCGCCCGAGAATCAAGCCAAAATGACGATTGGTATGAAGAGCTAGAGAGCTTGGATCTTGGGCCAGGTGCACGTAATAAGCGTTACTTACTTACGCCGATACCCACTGCAGATGGGGCAACACGATTCTAGCTCCGCCGATTGCAACCTTCCATGAAAATCACATGTGGGAAATCCTCGGCTAATCGCCCCGACGACGGCTATATACGTTGGCAGCCAACGGTGCGAAGTTGTATTCTGCACGAGTCGAGCTCGACTGTGAAAAGATTAAGATTAAGACGAATGATATCACGATGCACGTAAAAAAAAATTGTACAGAACTGAGAAGCATCGTTCATTGACACGACAGTCCTATAACCAGGCGACAAGCCAGCCCTCAGTAATGGAAGAGCGTTCATTCATAACCAGGTCCGATCCCATCCCCACGAGAAACAGAAGCCGTTGCCCTGTCTTGATGCCATAACGCCCATTCGTACGTTTCATACGTATCAATCACCATGCTCCCTCACCTTAGGAAATTGTCTCCAGACAGGGCAGCACATGGCCCCTTCATGGCCCGACTTGTGTCTGGTTCAATGTTGTATCTAGGTCACCATAGTGCAATGTAAACTCCTTCTGCTGGCTTGTTAGCTGCTGCCACTGAACGAACTCAGCAAATTGACTTACGCGATCCTTTCGCCAGTTGTTTGGGTCCCAGACTATGTAGAAACCTCGCTCGTGGTTGGGGCTCAATATTTGAGGTGTCATATGCTCATCTTTGGTCAACCAGAGCTCCATTTTCCTGTGCCATCTCCAGTTTCTAGAATGTCTAGCAAAGGGTCAGTAGTCAAAACAAAGAGGCTGGGTCGAGTGTTATCTTACAGCTCTTGGGCAGCCATTTGCTGCTTTACATCTGCTGTGCAACTGTAAAAGATCCAAAATAGAGTCTCCTCATTGAAGCTCGCGATCTTGCTCTCGATTGGTTGCACATTTGTCACATTGTAACAATCCGGCAATCGAAATTTACCATTAGCAAGCGGTACCCGGGGAGGTGAGTCGTCAAAAAGGGAGTAGTTTTGTGTAGAAAACAACCTGTAAGCATTTTAGTGCAAGTTCATAGCCCCAAGTCAGTACACTTACTCTGGAGAACTTATATCAAGCCCCAACGACGAAGGGTCCATGCCAACGACCATGGCGTGGTAGTCGGGGTAGTTGTGCATTAATGTCTGCAAGCCCTTGATCCCCCACTTGTCCACTGCAGGCATGCCAGCAAGAGGATCGATGATCTCGGCGCCATGGGATTCTTGGTCGTCTTTCGCCTTCAAAGATGCATGATCGTTGTTGAACACGGCACCAGGAGAAGCAACATCGGTAGGACCATCATCTCTAGCCGACTTTTGCCGGGGATCTTCTTCCAACCCAGGAGGTTTGCCATCTTGCGGTCTTGAAGAGCCTGGAGGAGTTAGTAATCCCAAATTTTGAGGTAAGATGGCGATGAACGTACCAGGAGCTCCAATACCAGGCGGTGACCTCACTTCATTGGCTCGACTGTTAGCCGACAATGCATTCAGCAGACCGTTCCCCCTATTGCTTGTTGAAGGCCCAGGGCCGGCTTGGGATCCGAAGCCTAGAGAAGACATAAGGTTCGCCGTCCTATCTGATCCCAGCTCGCCATTCGAGGTTTGGTTGAGTGGTGGGAAGTCGTCAACGCTGCTGGGTTGAGGTTGTTGTCCAATGTTGCCTTGGTTACCGAATCTGAATCCGCCTGGCACTCTTGATGAGGTGGGACTGAACATGTCATCCTGGCCGCCTTGCTGGGGAGTAGCTTGGTTACGTTGGATAGGCCCGCCCAAGTTTCGCGATCCAGCAGTCGACCACATAGATGACTGATTGGCGTTGGACATTTGGGCGTTGTTCGATAATGATGGAAATTCGCTATGTAGTGTCAGCAAGCGCGTCTTGTAGAGAGCTCGGCAATTTGAAACAGTTCAATGCCCGAAGGGGTGTTTTGGCTCCTCCTTCGTGAACTGCTTCCAGATATACGTACGACAAGTCAAGGGATGTTGAGGGTTGGGAGCCTGTCAAGCTTTGCGCAAAGCTCACGTTTCCGCCAAGTTGACGTCCAGCATTCTGGGGACCTGCTCCTGCCATTGGAACCCCTCCGAAAGCCCAACCAGAATTGTTGTTTCCTATATTTGTTCGCCAATATTAGCCTAAGCCCGTCATTGATGCAACCCAGCCAACACAACACAGCGCATGAAATCGCAATCATCTCGGTACGGCGTACCTAGTTTTTCGTTCGGTAATCGATTCGTTCCTGCTCGTCCTGGCTGTTGGGGTTGTTGTTGACCTCCAAATCCACCAGGCATCCCACGGAGTGTCTGTGGCACTGCCCCTGCGATTCGATGACATGGTCAGCGTTTATTCTGCCAATGCATGCTTGACTCTTCTGCTTTTCTCATAGCAACATCTTCGACATCCCCCAATCTGATCCTGACCCGCATTTGGGCCCATTGAGGTAACCCTGACGGCACATGGACAGGATCATTGAGGTCGGCGGAGAGGTTGAAGGTCGTCAAGGGAGTCGTGGAGCTTGCGAATGCGTATGCTGGCGCACTTGTTTCTCTCGGTGCAGTGATATCTCGGAAACATGGAGGGTGACGAAGATTGGGAGATTTCGCTTGCAGCGCGGGGTCTGAAGGCTGCTGGAAGAATAAGGTCGTGGGGGTGCGTCCTACCTGGCCTATTCATAGTAGAGGTTTGTCGCGAGCGACTAAGCTAAAGGTGAAGCGCGGTGCGATGTTGCAAAATGGATATTTCGTAGCAAAGTTATTCTGTCGGTGCGACGTCGATGCCTTTTTGTGTCGAGGGAGACAAAAAGGTAAGGATGTTTGTCGATGCGATCGTTTGCTTTCAGGGCTGAGCCTGGCCTTGTTCTATTGCTGTGTTGGAGAAGGCTGGCCGGTACTTTGGCAAGGTGGATGGATGATGATCCGTGAGCGGGAATAAGTGGGTACACCCCGACATCATGGCAAACACCAATAATGTCCAAAATGCATCATGCACAAACTACGGATATGGATGCTAACAAACGTGAACACTAGGGATTCTGTGAATAATTAAGGTATTATAGCATGGTCTGTTCTCTGAGTCTTTGTTTTTTTCATCATCTCATCGCAAAAAGGCCAAACCCCATGCCACAAATCAAGGCACAGTAGTGAAATCTATCAGGTTCACTGTTCGCTTCGAAGATCCCCTCGAACCATAGCATATCTATATAGTACATTTGGTTTCTATACATCATTTGATGGCTTTTTTGAAACTGTCTTCAAACCCAACGCCTGCTACATTTCTTCCAATCAGAATGATCTTACCCTCCTTTGGTGTCTCGCCTCCCGATGGACCATCGTTTATCTCAAAAACCTCCCTCACCCCCTGCAGCATCTTGACATCTCCATTGGCAAACATAAGACGTCCCTTTGAGCGGTGAATCTCAAAATCGCCCTCTCCTTCCGCTTCGGGCAGTTTGCCGTCCCACAGAACTGATCGTAGCCAGCGGTCAACAGTGTCAAGTTGTTCCGGTCCAAGGCGACCGACAGGAATTGTGACAGTTGAAATGGTCTGAACGGTTAGCAACCTATCTCCTTGCAGATTTCGAATGCTCAACCGGAAACTCACAGGGTCAAGATGACTGTGCCCCTTGGCACTAGCATCTGATTCATTGAATTGGTCATATGCGTGTAAATCGAGCAAGAATCCCTCTAGCTGGGGGACTACGCTCCTCTCAGTGACATGGATTTTGGCAAGGCCATTGATTGATTGGATTCTCTCCTTGACCTGGTTGAGCTCCGTTTCGGACACCATATCAGCCTTGTTGATCACAATCACATCCGCATGAGAAATTTGGACGTGGGCGGTTGTCATGACAGGACCATGGCCATCGTGGTCGTGACCTTCAACGATACCCTTTGGGTCATCAAGACTGCGCAATATGTTCTTCGCATCAACCAGAGTGACGATACCGTCGAGGTAAATGGTACTTCCGAGTCCGTCATCTACCCAGAAAAGAGGTGCCAGGTTACCGGGATCAGCTAGTCCAGTGGTTTCGAGAAGGATGTAATCAAAGGCACCCTTCTTCGACATCAAAGACTCTATGGCATTGACTCCAGTATCCCTAACATGAGTAAGCATAACATCAGGTATGGTATGCACGCAACGTACTTGACAGAGCAGCAGATACAGCCGTTACCGACTTCCAACCACTCCTCTACTTGCTCATCACCCTTGTTCACAGTAAGGGACTTCTCAATATCGAGCGCTACAGTGCCACTTAGAAAAGCAAACATAATACTCTTCGAAACACTTACAGTCCCCAAATTCTGTCTACCGAGTTAGTGGTCATTTATCGAAAAGTCATGATTTTCCCTAACCATTCATGATCACAGCGATCTTTTTGCCATGCTGAGCTGTGAGGATGTAATTCAGCAATGTCGTTTTACCAGCTCCGAGGTACCCTGTCAATTGTTAGATCTGTATTTTTAAACTCAATCGACGGGAATACCTGTCACAATCGTGATGGGAACTTTGACTGTGATCTCTTCATCCACGTCGTTTGTGGTCATATCGACCAACTCTGGCGGGGCATCGTCATCAAAATCCATTGCTGTAGGGTGACGGACCGGCAGTTGAATTCTGAGTTTTAAAATACGTGAGATGTTTGACGTCTAAACCATAAAGTTATTCTTCTAGGCTGTAGGGAAATGCTCTATACAGCTTCTCACGTTTGTATAACGTATGTAGATACCCACCTTCTCTTCTTAAATCATGTTCTTGTAGAAGCGATGGAGCACTTAGATGCGTGTAAGTTGCACGGACCCCCTTTAGCTGCATTTGGCCTCTCCCCTGTGCTGTGCTGTTATGCATGTATCGAGTCTCCACTGTAGACTCCCCCAGCTTAGCCCTGTCCAGCCACTTGTCAACCCAGCGCAGCCTTGTGTGGAATTAGGCGCCCAGCTTTCACCATTACCAGATCTTCACGTTCAACATTGTGATTTTTCATACAAAGCTGATATCCTGCTCATAATGTCTCTGGCACCGAGTTCACCAAGGCTGCCAAGCCCTCCGCCCGCGGCCGAAATTCAGATGGCGCCCATGTCTCCGTCCGGTGGCCCAACAGCCAGTCTTCAGACAACACCTCAAGAGCAGACACAGCTTGAAGCCAGCTCCAGGCGGCGGATACATCCAGGAACGAAAGCAGCAGATATGGCAGCTGGCCCTCCTTTAATACCCCTACACGAGGTACTTGTGCTATTATGAACATATCATGAGCTGCAAGCTAACGTTGCCCAGCTCGACTCTGCCTTTCAACTTCAAGAACATCTGGCTGCCCTCCATTGCTACCATACCGCCTCCAATACTCAACCGATAACTCGCGAAACCGCATTACAGCTTGCGACTCCTCCCAGCGGCGTCGATCGAACCATCTGGCTCTATGAGCTCTGCCGCTTCCTCATCTCAAAGTGCAACTCCTTGATCGTTGGCTTCCTCTTCGACACCCCACCATGTAGTGCGAACACGTGCCCTGAGATGCGCGCTTCTGAATGGCAGTTTCTGTGTGCTGTACATGAGCAACCTAAGAGTTGTTGCGCCATCGACTACTGCTGTCATACTCTAGACTGGGCTGCCAACGTTGTAACCGATCAAAAGATCTTCCCGAGCCGCTTTGTCGTCCACAACGATAATCATAGTAAAAACGTCGGCGTAAAGAACCTCGTCAATGTGTTCCGCCGGCTGCATCGCATATTTGCCCACGCCTGGTTCCAGCACCGTGGTGTTTTCTGGTCTGTCGAGGGAGAAACGGGGCTTTACGTCCTTTTCAAGACGGTATGCGATTTGTACGATCTGCTACCTGCTGAGAACTACAAGTTGCCCCCTGAAGCAGAAGGACTCGAGGCGCCCCATGTCGAACAGGAGGCTGCGCAGCCTCCGCCCACTATCCTCAAGCCCTCATCTCAGCAACGAGGTCCCCCCACCGAGGAAGATAACATGCATCCCACAAGAACGAACACTCGCCGACACATTCGAAGCAGCCCTTCAACAGGGAGCGCCGTGACAACTGTAATTGAAGCCGAAGAGGAGGATGCAGATGGAGTTTCAAGAAAGCTCAAGAATATGCACCTCACCGCACCCTCTCCGGTGGAAGAAGAGCCAGAAGTCGCCGAGGTCCCCGTTATTGTCGAACAATCAGTCATGGGCGAGACCGAGTCCCAAACCCACGATACTCATGCTGAAGAAGTTGAAGGGGACGAGATTGAGGACGAAGGAGACGAGGATGCTGATCAAACAATCGTCGGGGATACATCTGAGGCAGACCCAACAGACGACGAAGACACCCAAAATAATGAACCCGAGCAAAAACTTGACCCAGTTGAGTTCAAAGAAGCCAAAGAAAAAAGCAGCTCAGAAGAAGAGACGCCTGGAGAGAATCCTACAGAGTCGTCAGAGTCTACTGTTGATTCAACCACAAATACTTCTGACGCCACGTCCGATACCGAGACCAAACCTTCTGAAGACGAGCCGGAAGCCACAGACACCAAGTCTACAAGTGAAAGTGAAAAGGATAAGAAATGATGCATGAGACGAAGAAAGGTCATCTTCGTTCGGCTCACCTCTCATATCGGGATATGGCAGTTTGGCAATAATATATCTATCTAATAATACATCTGAGTACCAAACTCAGATTGCACACATCAAGATTTGATAACTCTAGGACAACACTTGCAATTTCAAGTGTAATATTTCATCTGTCTAAAAATGATCCCGCTTACATCGTCCAAAGACGTGTTCTTCTTTCTCCCGTTTTTTTTTTTTCTAATCCAACGATGTATGTGTATGGGTTTATTGTAAGATCATTATTTGATCAACATCCACCTCATATCTGTAGTATCTAACTTCGTCCTGTCTAAGCCTTGTTCTCGTTGCTCAGAAGAAGAATGCTGCTGTTATCCACATGCACGTGTGGTGGTCGTCGCATGTAGGTGGAACCGCAAATCTCACCTTTACTATGTAAAAGACAGGCAGTTATATGCTGCACTGCATTGAAGGCCTTCATTGACTTGTTGCAGTTGGGCCTGTCCCAGCTTGGGAACTAAAATCTGTGCCAGAACTCGACGGCGCATTGGCATCATCCATCAATGTCATCTTCGCAAAGATATGCCGCACCTCGCGAAGACTCTCCTGCTGAGTTGTGACTGCTGCCGCATTACGCTCGTCCGCAAAGTTTCTAATTTCTCGTAATACCGGACTGAATCCCTCCCCATTGGGGAGCCACCATTGTACGCAAGACGGTTCTCGGAATAACTCGGCCATTTTGGTACGCAAAGGCAAAGGGTGAATATAGCTATGTCAGAATTAGCATTTTCTTCTCGGATGATTTTTGCCAAAAGCTCATGAAAGGGAGCATGCTCTTACCCCATTGTTTCCAGCAAGGCAAACTTTCGACGGAACCACATATGATGACGTGCATCCTGAGGACAGAAAAGAGCTGCAATAGCGATGCAGGCTTGAATCAGAACTAGGACGCCTCTGGGAGTGGAAGGCCAGAATTCCAAAGTTTCGAAATATTGACATGTTCTGTAGGCGTGGCGATTTAGATCCGCGAACAGTTGATCTGGTCTTGTCCCCGAGGACTGGCACTTATGCATTATCATAATGCTATTCCACTCCGCACATAGAACCGTAACATCGAATAGTGGACGTTCATAAAGTATTCCAACTGTGTAGGGGTTCACAAAGTCCTCCGGGTCGAGCGTTTCGGCAGAGGGGAAATCTCGAACAAGATATTTCGGGTTCTGGAGAGCTGGGTCTCTTTTCTCTTTCCAGTCTATTAGCCGTTGGTTGATTAGGTCATGTTCTTTGACAAAGTCTTCGGGAGATATCTGGCCTCTGCTGCCTCGCGCAAATAAGATCGACATATCGTAGGAGATAAGCCGGAGCTGAGCGGACCACTCATCGATTCTCCAGTGTACTTCGTCTGGGTTGGCAACGACTCCTTCCTTATAGAAATTCAGCATAGCCTGGAACCATTCTCGTGGTAGATCGGTGGGGAAGCCTCCCATCAAGGCAACGAAATTGTCGAACCGAGCATACCAGCTGAGGCACATCCGTCCCACGGGAGTTCGCATTATGGTTTGCGGCGTGAAAATGCTCGTTATTATTCCAAAAGCCGCTTTCTGATGTCCCATGAGATTTACCCAATCGCCAAAATACTCCTATATAGCACGATTAGCAAACAGCGGGCTGCAAGCATCGACGATAACACATACTTCGATAGTAGCTAGCTGCAGGATCGTCAAAAGAGTAGCGATATTGGGCTTCTCCTTTCGTTGCAGCAGACTCAGCAGCTGTGTTACACTTTTGTTGTAGTATTGTAAAAAGTCTTGGAGCTTCCCCTGTGGATTCTGAAGTGTGGAATGATATGCTGAAAACCCCACGACGGCGTTCAATAACGGTTCGTGACGGGTAGCCATGTTGGGCAATATTTTTGTGAAAAACTCGTCCGAGTCAAGCGGTATACAATAGTTAAAGTGGTTTAGGTTCTCCACGAAGAAAGAGAGGCCTTGCTGATACTGTGGTGAAAGAAGTGACCAGTCGGTTTCTCCTAGGTTGGCAGGGTAGTCGGAAGAGGGATACGCAGTTGCCTGACTACTTGGAGTGGCTGTTGAGGTGGATGGGGAGGCGCTTTTCGATTGTATAGAAAACTCTGGAGACCTTGTCTGACCTTCTGTCTCCTCGTCCTCATCCACAATCGTCTCGAGCTTGTTATCTTGTTCGGCATCCTCATCGTCTTCTGACTTTGACGAAGAAGGGCTAGTTTGTTGAGCAGATGCAGTCAGGTCTTTAGTTTTCCCACTCGATACTGCGGAACCTTTTGAAGACGGAGGATCGGGGTAAACACATTCTCGATTTCCCTTTTTGCAACCTTAATAGCGTCAGCATATTGATTCCATGTAATCAGCAAGTAGTTCACTGCACCCACGTTCGCATATTGGCCTACTTTCGTCACACTGGGTGGGTTAGATACGCTTTCAAGGACAAGGCAGGAATTTATGGCTGGGCACATACCTTGACTCTTCGACTTCGACACATGAAGCAGCCAGAGCGAGTCCGCCGGTGTTTGACTTGGTCAACTGCCGCAGGTGTGCCGGCCGCCGATTTTCGACGAGATTTCTGTGATTTGTTGGGGTTAAACATCATTGGATCGGGGAATCCGGTGAAGTACCCGAGCTGCTGATATGACCCGGGCATTGTGGCAGGTACCATCATCGGTGTCCCATGAACCCGTGGGTCGAGCATCTCTTCGGCGGATGTCGTCGGATTCACCCCTGCCCCAGACATCGACGATAGAAAGTGGTGGTAATAGTCTCCCATTGTGGAAAGCCAACCGGTGAAGCTGGAGTCACTCGAAGCTTCGGGCTAGCTGAAGTTGAGAAGGCGATTCAATAAATCGTGGCTTGCATACTTTAAAGAGATATGTTTACTGAATGAGAAGGGTCAACGAGAGTCGAGAGGCGCAAACCGTGCAGAGCGGGTTCTTCTTCGATATCCTGAAAGTCGTTCCGACACAGTAATAAGTATCGACAGTCGACTATCGATGGGCCAGCTCCAAATTGGTGAGATTATGGAAGGATTTCAATGGAATGCTTTCTGCCGAGTAAGGAAAGCTAGTGTCCTAGGGTCCTAGGAGCGACTTGGCGAATGTACCTGGCCCCGTTCTTCGAAGTTGAAGAGAATAGCGAAATATGCAAAAAGATAGTGTCAATGACGCTCAACGCTTTAAAGGGGTTCTTGAAAGAGAAGGGTATTAACAAAGATGGCAGAATTAGCTTGTTGCCGGTTCTTATCAGTCATTCGTCAGGGCGATGTTGTATGCTAGTGCTCTTGCTGGATGATGTTTTTGTAAGATCGTGCTTTGATTAATAGCGAGGGAGACTTGAGATAGTTGTATTGTGGGAAAGGTCTTCTTCAATAATTAGCAAGGGCATGCACACATGCACCGCCAGCTTGAGAATAGAGGGGCACTATCATCAGAGACAGGGAGGAGAGATTGATCGGTGCAGGTTGTCAGTGCCCTTAGCAGCAGGACATTGAATTGATAACTGGTTCTCAGATCCACGTAGGGGGGGCGTCCTTTGACAACGGTAACAGCGGGGATGTGTTGACTTGGAGTGGATTGGCTATGCAGTTGGCTGAGCCCCTGTGGGTGAAGATGGAAGCTAGGAAGCCAAAGCTATCCTTGGGCCCTGAGATCCTGTCGCATGCAAGCCTGACGGGGCGTCAAATCACTGATCAATGAAAGGTCCGGGCTCGTGGGTCCCGGTAACCGGCCAAGAGCTTAAACCTGTGCCCTTTGACGGTCCGACGAGGGGAACGATCCCACGTTCTCTGACAGGCACCTTTTAATCGCGGGTAGATGGCCCGGGCTCGAATGTGACTCTGGCACTCTGTAGTGGAAATAGAGCAGAAATGACCGGTATTAATGTTGCGTATGTAGTAGAGTCAGTACCTTCCAATGAGGGATATGCCTTTCGTCTTGAAGCAAATATCGAGGTGTGGATAACTGAATGGATGTGTGATATCTGGGTTCAGGTGGTGTTGAGTTCCCACAACTTCGGAGGCTGGCTGGATCAGCTAAGAACTGGTAGCTGCTGTTGAAGCTGTCTCAGTGTAGGGTTATTGGCGGAAGAAGAAGCTCGGGAAATTTGGTCAAGGGCTGAGACGTGCCCGCAAGGTCAAATCCACGATTAAGACACTAAGACACGTCGAGTAAAGAACAACAACGGTGGTATGGGTGCGAAGCTGACGATGACATATAAACCCATCAACAGCGCGTTGAATGCGGTTAGCAACAACGATGATCGATTGACCAGGGGGGGATTGGAATACTGTTACAAAGATTGGGCGACCAGATGGATGATGTTATTGTCAAAATAGAACGTGGGGCGGGCTGAGCTTGTCAGAGTGGAGGAGTGGGAGTAAGAGTCGAAAGGGAACGGCAACGGGAAGGAACGAACACGCCCCAACTCTACTAATGGCAAGCGTCGTGCTTGTCTCGAAGTATCCCAGAATCCCACTGTTCTGGCAGGACACACTTCTTTTGGATTTGTGTTGGGCAGGTACCTGCCTTAGTACCCAGGAGTCGGAAAGAGGCAGGGACGGGTGTACCAAGGGTGCCATACCTTAGCAGGTAGGTAGACGTGTACCTACCTCGATAAAGGTCAACCCAGAATCCTTCTCTTACCTACCTACCTACTACAGGTAGGAATATATTCTTTGCCTTTGTCCACTAATATTTCATTCCATTTTCTTTTTCCTTTTTTGTCTTTCCAGAGCCTTACTTCATATATTGTTAATAAATCAGCCAGGATCCTAATACCCCCGAGTAGCTCCGCTTTGTTCGGCATGGAATGGAATGCGTCCGATCTCCTGGGTCCTGTTTCTCTCCGTACGAAATGCCGTTCAGGCTTTACCTGACTGGGACAATGCCGAAGCCGCAGACGGACATTTGCAGCGGATGGACTGGTCTTAGTCAAATAATTCTTGCTGTCGGAACCGCTTCCCTGGCGTTGGGTCACCAAGTCCTAGGTAAGAAAACATCCATGATATGTTATCTAATTATTCTTTACTCAATAGGGTTTTGGCCCGACGAAGCTAATATCAAAGGATGTGGAATAGGCTCGAATAACCCGAGCCCTAGCAATCCATTATCCTGAGAGCCTTTAGCCTGTCGTCCACTTAATGGGGAATAGACATCCTTCTTAGCCTCATATTTGAAAGGCGCTATCGATGGCTGCCACCTCTTGCAGTCAGGGCTCGCTCTGGCATGGCATGGAATGGCCCTATTGCAGTTCACATTGAAGGACGGACTTGATAATCGAGACAAGCCTCGAAATGATTCAGATCCATGACGGTCACAACGTCTACGGTGCCTGTGACAACCAATACAGACCACAACATAATGCTCTCTGAGGCAATGTACCTACATCCGCAATTGTGTTAACCTGGTGTCGTCACGCCTGCTGGAACTATAGGTCAAGGATCACCCATGAAAAGGGTCAATCATTAACGGTGGCACAACCTATCAGGACTCTCAAGGTGGGAGCGCCTGGGGTAGCTGGACTGAGACCAGAGACCTAGGAGTGTAATAATGTCGACAGCCCTATGCCAAGTTTCGAGCAGAAATGAAGCGTCCGCTCACATCGTCCGCAGTATCTGCTGCTTCAACAGGCTTCTGCCCTTCTCTCCTTCACACAAGACTCACGTACAAAAATTTACTCCCACGGACTTTTCTCCTGCCTACACGGCGGCACCTGTCTTGACAGGCTTGGCATTAAAACGTGGTCATGGCCCCTGGTCCAGGACGACTATGATGACGATTGAACAGAACATTATCAACAAGGGTGCAATAGTATCAGAGGATCTAGGTATGGGTTTGCAGGACATGTTGCGGAAGAAAAAAGTGAGAGTGCCGTGGTCTAGCTGCATCCCAATTCGTGTGTTGGTGACAAAAGCGGCGAACGGCTTGATGATGTCCTAATAACGCTTGGATCAAATCCCGCTCCCGGCACTACCTATGTGTGGGTATGAGTCGCGTGGCTGGGACTAGCAATGAACGTCTTTGTGGGTCACGGCTGTCAGAGAATTGGTTTGGGCTCACAATCCATTCTATTCTCTCTTGTTGTCGACATGATGTTGACGTCGAATCCTTGTTCTCATTTTCAAAACAATCATGTGGCAAAGACATGGGTGATATCCAGGCAACTTTGGACCATCTACCAGCCGCCAGCTCAGGCTGAACAATAGAAGCAAGCTAGCAAGAAAGTTGTGGCTTGGTATTGGGTTCTACATGCAATATATGCCATCCAGATACTTTACCCTGGCGGATAGAACAAAGCACAACTCTTATGGTTGCGGTGTCCTGGGATACTCGACTCCTTTGTTCAAGTCAGTTTTGAAACAATCCCTGCCCAATCTAGCATTTGGCCATACCACATTGGTTTAATGCTGCATATTTTGGTATCGCACTACGTACCCCTTCCACCATGCACATTAACGTGGTGGCTTGGAGTATGCAGGTTGGCCAGTAAGGACTAACCTTACATGAGCTCGAACTCTGCAGATTATAATACCCTTCCGTATTGTACAATGATATCGGTGCTGCTGCTATCTTTCTACCCAGCGCCCGATGTTCAACGCGGCCCTGACTTTAGTGTATTGTACGGAGGATACTACGGTTTCAGATTTCGGGCATAAATGATATATGCATATCTCGTTGATGCTACGATTTATAGCAACAGGGAATCTTGGTTTATCACCGTCAGAGACTTTTTGACAGCATGGCCAGGTTCTACAACAAGAGAGCTATGTGATGTGTGCCCACAACGGCACCAGCAGCTCTCTCGTCAGGTTGAGAACAACTTGGAAACTGCGTATTTTTGCGCATACAGTGGTTGTCCTTGTTAATTTAGTAATGTCTACGCCTGCCTGAAGTCCACAACACTCAGCAACCTCGCGTTAGGGCAGATGACAGGTCATGCCCGTAAGGAAGATTGTGCTATCTGCCGTCTGCCCTAACCTAACCAAGCAAACAGACACAATAACCAACAGAGACGACCCACCAGGAGGGATACAATGTCGACATTGTATGTAGAGGTTTTTACTCATTCTCGAGCACTCAATGTTAGGTCTAGATGCTGTGTGGAAAATTACAACCCCACATTGCAATCCCATCTAGTAAGACAGTATTGAGTCAAAGCGACTCGTCGTCCAAAACTGATACATACATAGTGATATACTGACTGACAAAGCTAAGGACTGGGGGCTGAATAACTGTACAGATGAAGCTTGCGAATTTTCGGAGGATTTTTTTTATCATCGTACGCCCTCACACTTGTGTCCATACTATGTACGCATCATGCACACTCTCTTGATGCTTCCTTGACATAGTACCCACTGAAGGCATAGAAAGCTCCAGCAGGGCATCTTGGACTGGGGCACCAAGTTCGTCAAGACGCGAACCTATTTTATACGCTATCGAAAGCTCGTGGAATGGCCTCACAAAAGCAGTAAACCAGCTTCAAAGCCAAGAGCTCGTGACATAATGGTGGAAAGGGCTCACATGATATCGCAAATTAGTTTATCAGTTCTGGTCCTTGACCGCAAACAAACCTGGCAACAGTTTTGACTCAAACGGAGAAGCAACTGGCTTCCCTTGGCAGTTTCCCTAGTCAGAGACTAGATGCTTTATGAAGTTGGCCTAATCCTGTCAGGGTGCGGTCTTCCATTACCGCTCAAAACTACTGTGACATCGTGAGGTAGAAGACCTCGATAATAACAGAAGAACTAGGATACTACAGCATGTACATGTGAGAACGGACCCACGAGGCTCTTTTGCTGTTGTCATATTGATACGACTCGAAGAAATCTCCACAGAGTCTGTCAAAAGTGCTCGGCTTTAGCGCCCTACTTCGTTTTAAAGCCGTTTCACATTTCAGGACAAAGATTTCATAGAGAACGATTGAGCTGGAGGCAGTTCACTATGTTCAATGTGTATTGCCGCGATCACAGAAGAGCGCCCACGTAGAGGTGAGTCAAGTGGGACAATACTGTACCTCCTGAGCCTCACTCTCGTTCTTCTGCTCACATAGGTAGAACCCCAGGGGTTGACCATGTAATAAGATGTGGAAATCACTACAAGTCAGGCCTTTCAGCCTGAAATTCATTTTAGTGGGGCGCGGATCCGAGTTTCGGGGTTCCGGCTTGTTTTGACTCTTTGAACATTAGCCGCCGAGTGTGCTATAGCTACCTATGGAGGAATGAGATTACTGTACAGAGTACAGCGGAAGTCTTGTTGAGGTTTCACCGAGACTCCTTGCGAATCTTTTGTTTCCTCCATTGACCTGCGGTTCCATAATAGGATGTGATCTGCAAGTCGACCCCTGTCTGGTGTTGACCATCAATCAAGTCTTTCTCATTCAGGCAGTTGGGCGTATGGAAGCACGACAGTATCGTGCAACGCACCACAACTCGATCTGGCAGTATGGCGCTCCTTTCTCCTCAAACCGTGATCATCTGTTGACTAGGCATAAACCCCTGTTGGTCAGCTCTCTTGAATCCCGGTACACATTAGGACCTTAGTTCTCTAACGAGTCAGCATCAGTATTCCGTACGGACATCTCTGTGATTTATATCGGCACGACAAGGAATGAGTTCAACGATGGAGGCTTTGGATGAATCTAGAAGTATGTCCGGCCAGCCTCACGACGAGCAATGGAGAAGGGATCTTCTGGTGGTCACAGCCGGCATGACGAACACCGGGATTAGACGGGAAGCGCTCCACCTCTTGTGCTATGTTTTTTTCTTCAATCTAAGACAATACTACTTATACTGACAAGAAGCGGCCGACATGTTATTAGAGTAGTATCAACGAAATAATTACTGTAGAAAAGACCGCGCCTAAACTGGCCAATAGGTCTACAGGAAACCAACATCAACCTCTCATGATGTGCTTCTCGTTCTTGATGATCACCACTTCATGAGACTTGATTAATCTTGACCCCTAGTCTAGCTGAACCAAGGCCGTTGGCGCCATCGTCGGTCGACAAAGCGTCGGGTCTTTTTAGTGGCACCAAGGTTCGTCCGACGTTTAGGGTCGTTGCTAGAATGGCTCTCTTGGCGGTGACAGGACGGGGTGAACCATCCCGCCGGCGACCCTGCTCGGCATTTTTTTTACTCCGATCATTTCGAATCCTGTCTTTGCTGTAGGAGCTGAAGGATCTAACTAGACACTAACTATATACCCGGCCGTGCTCTTTGTCACTCATGTTCATGACAAGTCAAGTTGACCGAAACATGTACTATGTAACCTTGGATCTGCGATAGGCATAATACATGCTTTGCTAGATAGACACTATAGCTGCTAGTCTAACTACCACGTTAGTATGTATGTATGCATCGCATTGCACATATCAATCATGCTATGAGAATAATGTACTGTTCCGTCAAACAAGTTCCATCGGATACGCGGAACGACAGCGCCCTAGCTAGTTGCTTACCTAGCTGTACTGAATAGCTGCACGTACATGCATATACTATGTAGTGTGCTAAGAGGACAAGGGCTCCTGTCAATCTACGTACCTATGAGGAGGTAGGGGAACAAACACTACGGATACTACCCTAGGTATCCAGCATAAAATGGTGGATATTTCCACCTTTTCCTCCCCCTCCCCAAATGCTGCAGTAGAGCAGCTCATCAGGCCAGTAAAATTATATCATGGCATTGACAGAGTTTGACCAGGGCCTTGGTCGAAATAGGGACGGACCCTTGTATGCTTGGCCGCAATCCAAAACAAACAAAGGGATTCGACCATGTACACTGTGACGCGCCCAAAGGTTGAAGGGGTAGACTCTGCATGCTTGAGCCTATCACGATTCTTTGGATAATGCAGAGTTGAAACAACCTAACATAGTTGAATCTGTCCTCTGTAGGTAGTTAAGTAGTCGATGTCAATTCCGCACTGCAAGACACGCCGCGGACATGTGCAAAAAAAACCTCGAGACCTAATACACCGGACTGGCACTTTGACCGTCAAAGCTTGGACGACGACTTTACCTTTTTCTGCAGCTTTTGCGAGACGATTGAGCTGGACTTGAGTCGAACTGAACTGAACTGCTCCGCATTGCGTATGCAGGCAGTACTGGAGATTAAACTCAAGCCTGCCTAACTAACTACCGCTCAACCCAAGACTCGTATGTCTGTCTATTCGCCTGTGCAGGACACATCTTAGACTGCTCATTGCTGCAAGTCTCGATTCAGCTGAGGGAAAAAATATGACAACAATGGCAATAATCCCATCAAGCATCCACTTTGGGATGGACGCCACAAAGCAGTTTGTGTCTAACCTTGATGCCGTGTCACTCACCCTTCTCACCGTCACACTTGTCGCTTTCCTCATCCCCATCTTTATTCTCTTCCCTCCCGTTGCCGTCGATTGCAGCGACGTCCTCCGGCAGACCCACTCACGGGCCGGCGAACCACTCCGAGACAGCAACATCCATCGTGAACCATCACCGGATCATCGGGCCCGTGACAGCAAACGTTCCGGCACAGAACAGCAGCAACACATCTTTCCGGTTCATCTTTGCCGTGGAATTGAGCTCCGACGTGACGGGACATATTCCAGCAGCTCGAAATGCAACCACTTGTATGTGTTTGCGCATCAAGGCCATGGTGATGACCTCGTCTGGAAAGCTGCAACTTGTGAGGAATTCCCTTTGCTAGCCAACATCGAGGTCGACCTCTGGGTTCCTGACCCAAACAAAACGAGCCGTCTATTGGGCAAAGTAGAAGGCTCTTTTCTTGTCCTACGGTTTCCTTGGACAGATGCTGGACTACAGGGTATCCTGCAGCGTGTCTCGGACAAACTCAGCCACGGGTTCAATTCAATTCCTGAAAAGGAGTTTATGCTGCCAGTATCATATCCAAACGAGGATGAGATACGAGCAAGGGGGTATTCCTTTGCTCAGGTCGAGAAGGAAAATGACAAAATTATGGCTTTGAATATGGACGTGGAGATTCCTACCGAGCTGGCTCGGTATTTGGGAACAGAGAAAATCGGAATCTTTAGGTTAGATCAGCAGTAATAGGCTACAGCAATTGTCTGGTTCAAGGCAGAAGACAGCACGCAATTAGAAAAAATGAAGGATTACAAAAACTCTTTTCGGCATCTCAAAAGACACATAGTGAATAAACTCCTCCAAAAGGGTGGGTTAATATAAACACATAGAATTGATCATATTGCCTCAACATATTCACGAAGCAATCACTACGTCGGTGTAAAACATCATATCATCTAATCAGCATCGTGACACATAAACAAAATCTATTCCACACTCATGCCTTAACGAATCAAACGGTATCACAAGAAGTCCTAATGCCAATGCGGACATTGTGCCCCCCCCAACCAAAACGACGCCATGTACAAGAACCCCCAACCAGTTTCCTTTCATACACTCATATCAGACATTTCTCAGTTGCCGTCAGCATCATTACTTCATATCCGCAGGCGTAAGCGCCTGCACCATACTGGTGCCCTCGCTGAAACGAGTACGGAAAATGCGGTTCGCGTTCTGGAACATGCCGTCTTTCAGACTGACGACGATGAACTGAGAACCCTTGAAACGCGTCTTGATGAGACGACCAATGTTCTGGGTATGCGAAAGATCCAGCGCGGCGTCAACCTCGTCAAGAATATACATGGGCGCAGGCTTGAATTGAAGTAGTGCCATAATCAGTGACAGAGCAACCAGAGATCTACAGATAAATTGTTAGTATGATAGAACAGAAATGCTTCAAGGTCGGGAATTTTATACCTTTGTCCACCACTCAGTTCTGTCAAGCTTTGTTTCCACACTTTACCAAGACAAACCTTGACCTCGAGACCATCGCTAATGGTCTTGCCCTCGGGCGGATCAAGCTTGGCAAAGCTGCCTCCTGGAAGTAACTCGGAGAAAATGTTGCCAAAGTCACCATTGACTTTCTCCCATGTCTCATGAAGAGCCTTCTTCTTGTAGTCGTCCAAACTGACGATGGTCTCCTCGATCTTGCGCTTGTCCCTAATAACAGTCTTGATCATGTGCTTGAGTGACACTTCCTTCTTCTCGACGCTATCGATCATGTTCATGACCTTGGGGTTGATCTTCTTCTTCATACCCTGGAATCGTTCAGTCAAGTTGTGCAGTGTTGCCTTGCACTCTCCAATGTTGTGATCCTTAAAGTCATAAGGGGTTCCGCTGCGACCAAAATTGTCCTTTTCGTCCGCAATCCAGTCAAATTCCCTTTCAAGCCGAGCAACCTTCTCAGCGGCACCCTGTTGCTCCTTGTGAAACTTTTCGAGGAGATGGCCAAGTTTTTGCATTTCGAGACTTTCCTCAGCAATGCGCGCGCTCTTGGAGCGGGTGGCATCTTCCAAAGCGCGAAGCTCGTCGTCAAACTGATGTAGCTTGGCACGCTCATCGTCGAGCTGGGCCTGAACTAGGTCATGAGTTTCAGTCAGGTCAGCCTTCTGCTTGTTGAGGTCCTCAATGTCCTTCTGCTGCGCCTTGATAGCAACTTCGACTTCTTGCAATTGTTCTCGCGCGGCAGACAGGTCGAAACCTGCCTGCTCAGCATCAAGCTGTGCGCCTTGAAGTTCTTTTTGTAGCGTCTTCACTGCGGCAGTGCTCTTGCCGAGACCAGCTCGTAGTTTGTCGAGCGCTTTTTGCAGCTCGACTAGCTTGCCGTCCTTGTTGTTGTCAAAGTCCTTCATGTCTTTCTCGATCGTCTTGACATCAGCACTTGCCTTGGCTTGTCGGGTCTTAGCCTCGGCTATACTCTCTTTGAGCTCCTGAATGGTTGACTTCATGTTCTCCACCTCCTGAATGATGGAAGAGGAAGAGTTGCCACTGATTTGCTCCTCCGCGAGCTTGATTTCGTGACTCTTGAGGTCCAGACCTTGCTTGATCTTGCGGGCATGGTCCAGCTTGGCCTTCTCATTCGAAATCCGGGCCTGGAGCTCTCTCAAAGCACTCTCGGCTTCACTGAGCTGTCGAGTCAGGCCATTCAGTTTCTGAAGAAGAACGAGAACTCCACTTGAGTTTGGAGAACTTCCACCAGACAGTGTGCCGGATGGATCGTATGCGTCGCCCTCTAGAGTGATACTCCTCATTCGGACATTGGGATCAAAAGTAACCCTCTTGGCAGTATCTGCATCAGCACATATCAGAGTATTACCAAACACATACTCCATAGCTGCTGACACTTGGTCATCATAGCCGACCAGGGACAAGGCCAGGTCGACCTTGTTCGGGGCGATGTTCTGTGCAGTGGCAATAGTCTGAGCAGAAGCCTTGAATGCAGCGATCTTGTTGAGAGGGATGATTGTGACTCGCTTCCGTAGTTTGCCTCTCTGCAACAGTTGAGTACCCGTCACCTCACTGTCAACAACGACGTTGTATAGACGGCCACCAGCGCAGATCTCTAGCGCAGTAGCAGCCTTTGTATACCCTTCATCCAGAGTGAACAGTTGAGCAACAAGTCCCTTGACCTTGGATCGGTCAAAGTTAGGTACAGGGTCAGCATAGTTGAATTCTGTGTTGGCGACTTGACGTTTCAGCTTGTCAGATTCTTGTCTCAGGTTCCGAACAGTTTGCTGCAACTCGGACTCCTTCTTATACATTTGCTCTTCTTGTCCAGGCTCAAAACCCAGTCGACTGAGCTCCTTCTCGAGCTTTTGTGCTTGTATCTTGAGACCATCAAGATCGCGTAACAGATCGGCATTCTGAACCTTTGCCTTCTCAGCACGTGGCTCCTCTTCCCTGATACGCTTTTCCAGATGTGCAATCTTGATCTTGGCCTGTTCTTGTTCTGTGGCTGCTGTGGTTGCACGGTTTTTCGCATCTTGAAGTTGGCCCTGGTAACCATTCTCCTGACCGTCTTTAGAAGCAACACCTGTCTGTAAGGTCTGGAGAAGCTCTTCCTTGGACTCAGCATCCTTGTTTTGCTGCTCCAAATCTTCCTTTGCCGCGTCGTATCTGGCCTTGGCATTTTCAAATGCAGCAGTCTTTTCTTCCAGGGTAGCTTCCAGCTCCGAAACGGTCTTCCCAACTGCAATCTTCTTTTCTTCTTCCTCGGCTAAGCTGGACTTTTTCAAGTCAAGAATGGTAGCTAGTCGCACAAGCTCATTTGAGTGTTTCTTTGCCGCCTCTTCCAACGCCGAAGCTTTGCCTCCCTTTCGGAGCTCCTTGTCTCGCTGAGCGCGCACTTTCTCGACATCCTCTTCGAGATTTGAGATTTCGTTCTTCAAACGAGCTGCTGAATCCTCGAGATCGCGCTGTCGTTGTTTCTTTCCCTCGAGATCTGCTGCTGATTGGCTCAAAGAGTCCTGGTATCTGAGATAGTCGTATGCGACAACCACTCGGGTCAGTCTTTCGAGGTCGTTTTGCGTTTGTTGGAAGTCCAGAAAAGCTCGCTTTTCAGTTCTTAGCTTCTCCAGCTTGGGCTCGATCTCTTCCTTTAGGAGTTCCTTGAGCTCAACCAATTTTGTCTCCTTCTTAGCCATCGTCTTCAGAGCCTTGTCTCGACGATCCTCAAACATTCTTGTTCCGGCTGCTTCCTCGATCATCGCTAGAATTTCTACGGCCTTCATGTTGAGAACCTTGGTGATGCGACCCTGCATAATTAGGAAGTTGGGGCTGTTGATGTTGAGCTGTACGGACTGGAAAAGGTTCTGCACTGTTTGTTGTTGAGCACGGTGACCGTTGATGAGGTACTTGGAAGTGCCTCCGAGAACGATCTGTCGAGTAACGCTGATGGTGGCATATTCTTCGAATCCGATCGGCGATTTCTTAGTTTCTCGGTTATCGAAAACGATGGTAACGCTGGCCTTGGTGACGCCGGCTTGACCGCGCTTGTAGATAAGGTCCTGTAATGTTCAAATTTAGTGAGAAAGGACAAGAAGCGAAGCGGCGGTGACTGACCTGTATGTTTTGCGCTCGAACGGTTGCCATACTGGTGATTCCGAGAACAAAACATATCGCATCAAGAATATTTGACTTTCCACTACCGTTAAGGCCTGTGATCGAGTTGAAACTCTCGTCCCTAAGAATATCGGTTGGCTTAGGTTGTTGACTATTTTAATGTACCACTTACCATCCCGAGATCACCGTTCTTACGGCATACGACTTGAAGCCCTATAGAAAAATTGTGAGAAGGCGAAAATTATAAGTCTCAGGCAATAAGAGCACTCACGTCAATAATTACTTCAATGACCCTCATTTTGGGCGTCGTCGAGTGTCTACGACTTTGTTGAATCGATTGCTTTGTTTCGTCGCTCCGCACTTCCAAGGGGGGTAGAGGACGCGAAAGTAAACAAGAGTTGCGACGGATAAGCCGTTATCAGCACGTGCCTAGCTGTATCAAGAACGCCGCATGCGTGAAAGAGGGTACTTGTGGTTTCGTTTCTGTAGGGACGTTGACTATTCTGTGGGTCGTATTTGATGGGAATTAAGTTCCTTAGGACATCTTAAATACAATATATTCTGTCGTGAGTATTTAACTATGATTTGTGAACATATCTCATCACTTTCACCTGTTTGTTTCACATTACTACACCCTGTCATTAACGAATGGCGTGAATCGAAGCTTGTGCGTTGTTCCACTTCTGAACTTGGAATTTCATCAACGCTAGTCCCGATCTGGCACCCGGGTAAACATCCCTCTTTGTTATTGAGACCTAGCTCCCTCGCACCTGGACTTCCCAACTTTCAAACAACACCAAACATTTCGACTTCGACCTAAGCACCCAACCCGATGAGTACATAACCACTATCACACGAATATAGTTGGTTTTCAGCTTCTTTTCCCACCCGTACACGCTCATTTACAACCGACACAATGGCGGCAATGCGAGGACCGCGCATTCCAACTGGCTCAGCGGCCTGGGTCGCTGACGAGCGCGCCTCTGCCCTCACAATTGTCGATGTTGAAGTCGATGAGTTCACATACGCGGCTCAGAATGAGTTCGAATGGCTTAACGAACATATGGCTAGTATATTCAACGAGAACGAAACGTACGCGTCATGATCCTTTTGTTTTGACGCGATACTGATCATTCCATAGAAACATCGCAGAAACATTCAAAACACCCGGAAAGCTTCGAGGCAAGACACCTCGTACTGCGCGTAAATTATTATCAACAGAGACAAGAATGGTAAGTTCGGATGGTCAATGCTCGAGAGAGATAAATGTTAACGTCCCGAAGCCCTTATCTAATGTATTTGGTGGCGCACCAACGAGTTCAGCAAACCGCTTCGCACAGCACCTCTACGCGCAATCACCCCAAAGAGAGCTATTGAACCAGGCCAAGTCATCATCGCCCCGTCGCCCTGCTCCGTCGCCAAAACCAGCCCAGTCTATCTCCAATCAGCCAATTGAAGATGCATCACAACACCCTACTAGCGAGGCTGAGCGTATTCTTTCCGACCAGGACGCACTCATGACCGTCGACGAGGAAACAGAGGGTCTACCAGGTTCCAAATCCCAACCGCCAATGCAAGCCGATTCGGGATATTTCGGAAGTCAAGATGTCAACCCCGTTACGCCTTTTGATCCTATGGCCGAAGACGAAGATGACGACCACGACTCACTCCTCGATCCAACCAGCCTTGACGAAGACATTGCCTTCCCTCAGCCAAGCTCTTCGCGAGTTTCTCCCGTCAAGCAGGGTACGAAGTCTTCATCACCAGCCAAGACTCAACCAGCGACTGATGATATTGACATGGAAGATGCCGAGGCAGAGCCTGAGGCTACCGATGACGCGATCCCGGATGATGCTCAGTCTCAATCCGATGGCCCCAGCCCCGTACGACCAGGATTTCGTAACAGCCTCCAATTTGCTTCCCTCCCTGCCCGAGAGCCTCTCACTGCAGGCAAGGCCAGAGTTTCCCGCACAAGTCACGTTGATCCTAAGAGGACAAGCTACCTGGCAAGAGGCAAGAGCCTGGCAAGCCGTGCTGGCGAGGATCCATCAGACGAGTCAGACCGAGATGACATGGAAGTGGATGAATTGCCTTCTATGCCACAATCCAAGAACACCGAGGAACTTGCTTTGCACCACAATAAGACGTACACACAGATGCTGCAAGACAAGATCAGTGTTCTTGGAAAATCGCAGCCAAGTGGTAGCCGACCGTCAAAGTCGATCCACAGTATCACAAACTTTCAGCAACCGCAAACCGTATCTCAGTCCGTACCTGAACCACAATCGCCACCCCCCAGATCACCCAAGAAGCAGGAAACGACCACAACTCCTGGCGCTTTCCCTCAAGACGATGAGGACGACGATGACTGGATTGTTCCTCCCACTACTCAGCCATCCGCTGCTGTGCCTACTCCTGTGCGGCCATCACTTTCTAAGAGCCGGACAGCTGATGTTATGGAAGGAATCCATGGCAAGCAAACCCTCGGATCTTTCGACTTGGATGCAGACCGCGAGAGCATTCGTTCACCTGCTCGTGCCCACTCCCAGCGCGAGAGGCCCAGTTATATGGGACATTCCAAGTCTTCTTCTGTACCAGCTGTGCCAATGTTCACTGCTTCTGAACGACAAGAGGGTAGCCCTTTGAAGAAGACAGTGTTTGGCTCAGACTCGCCTCCCAGACCCGCTACTGCCGTGTCAGTCATTTCAGCTGCTGGTTCCTCATCCCCATCTAAATCTCCATCAAGACTCTTCCGTGACAGTCCTCTGAAGCATCTTAAGAACAAGATGTCGTCTATTCTAAGTACGTCCAAGGGTCTTATGGCCAGCAGTGCAGCGCTGAGCGCTGAGGGTAAATCATCTCTCCTCTCACCCTCTAGAGTTCAACTAGGAACATTCCCTGGCGATTCCGAAGAATCGGTCGCTCATAAACCAAGTATCGAGTCCTTCAGAAGTGGTAACACTGCAACTGATCAGCAATCAAATGCGCCTCGGCCAGTTGCTAAGCGCACGAGGGCATCAGTTGAGCGCGAGAAGGAAGAGAAGCGTCGTGAGAAGGAGGCTAGATTCCAAGCTGAGCAGATGGACAAGCTGGAGAAGGAGCGTGAGAAGGAGAGGGAAAAGGCTCGAGTTTTCAGCAAGGAACAAGAGAAGCTTGCCAATCTGGAAAAGCAGGTCGTTGCTAGGAAAGAGGCCGAACCACCCGTGCAAGCTACGCCTCAGCCTAAACGAACCAGCCCCCGAAGGGCCAAACCGCAGGAAGAACCCGACAACAGGTTTACTGAGCCAGAGATGGAAATGGTCGATGCCCCTAGTCTGGTCCCCCCTCCTTCTGTTTCGCGATCTGCTGCCCCTAGCCAATTGTCGCGTGCAAAGGAGATCAGACGAATCGGAAAGCCAGCCAGGGAGACAACTACAAAATCAAAGCCAGCACCTACTGTCCACATCAAAGTCAACACAGGCTCACAGCTGCACCCTGGCGGGTCTGTGGCCAACGGTTATCAAGACTTTGGCGCCTCAACAAACTCTCAGCCGCCTCAGATGCCCAGCAAGGCGAGCAAGGCCTCTACGCAACCCAAGTCATCTGCTTCAGGCTTTGCTACTTCCACAGGATCAAACGGCCGTCCCAGGGCTCTTGACTTGGTGGCACAGAAGAAGGCGCAAGATGAACAGGCCCAACGCCGACGTGATGCTAAGGCCAAGGCAGAACGAGATGTCAAATCAAAGAGTGAGCGGGAGCGAGCGGTGTTGAAGGAGGAGAAGAAGAAGCAAGAACTCCTGCGACGTCAAGATGAAGAACGACAGAAGCGACAGGCGCTTATCGAGAAGGCCAAGAAGACCCCTGCGCCACCTCCAGCTGTTCGATCACAGCCCAACGGCCCCCCCGACTCCATTCAACGTGATGGTATCCCTCGCCCTCCTTCTCGCATGAATTCAGGCATCTACAGGCCAGGCGATGACCTGGGCCGTCCTATCAACGGTTCCAAGTCTGCCATCAAGAGACCCCTCGGCCGCGACGTTAATGAAGAGGGACCTTCCAGACCACCACCTAGCCGTGGTCCTCAGTACCAAACAAAGGATGCCAAGCGTCGCCGAACAAGCGATGACTTTGCCGATGAGCTGGATATGGAACAGCCTCCTAACATCAAGGGACCTCCCGTTCGTCCATCCAGCGCTTTTAAGAGGGTAAGCATTATAATGAACTATTATGTTTTACGAGTAACTAACAAATATCAGGATTTGCAGGTGAAGAGCTTGGCCAGCGGCTATACCCAAGCCAGTGCACAGAATCTTTTCAAGACCAATATTGCTCAAAGTCACATGAAGGGAGGCAACCCTATGGACATGGCGCAGATCCACAAGGGAACTATTCCCTTCGCTCCCAATCCCAATCCTGCAGGACCTGCATACAAGACACCCGGACGTCCTGGTCCTGTCGGTGGACTCAAATCTGCAGTCAAGTCTGCACAAAGATCGTCGCCACGATTCCAGAACGGTGATGCAATTGATCTCCCAGAAATCCAGACAGACGATGAAGATGAGGAGGATGACGAACCGCAGCCTGGTACAGTTGCTTCTTGGGCTAATTCTCCTGCCATTCGTGCGGCCCTTTTGGCGCAAGAAAAGATGAACCCTGCAGCAATCTTTGGAGAGCCAGGCCCTATCAACATGGACGAGGTTTTCCATGCCAGCAAAGATAGACTTCACAAGTTCCGTGCCCGAACCTCAAGCGCTAACTGGAGCGGTAACGATCGTCTTACCGAAGAAGATATCCGAAAGGATCTCGCTGCCAGAGATAGGCTTCGAAGAGAGGGAGGTTGGTCTTACCAACTGGGCAGAGATATGATGTAACGAATGACCTTGGGCGATGTGTATTTGATATGAGTACTTGATCGAGTCTTAAGTGGGAGTACATGAGGACTGTGAAAGTGGTGACATGAACCACAAGATGAAAAAGAACCGCATTGGAGCGATTGATTGATTACTTTTGCATTTGGGCAACATGGTATTGGATGCGGCAGATTGGTTGTGCATATCTGTAATAAGCTGTATGAGATGGCATTGTGTTTGGCGTACGGCGAAAAGGGCCAGGGTTACTACTGGGACAAAGGATTATATTTGGACTTTGCGCATGCAGGACATCGAAAGCATCACTGGAGCATCGCGGAGATAGCTCAATCACACGTTATTTGATACTGAATATTGATTACACTTGAAGACGTTCAATACGAAGAAGTGTATCTCGAACCTGATGGTAGCACATGGCGCAACATAACAATCAACTGTGTGGCTGAACCTTGTTCTATCCTCGAAAACTGTGGATGGCTATGCTACTTTATCATTGGTAAAAACAACTTTTGGGACATGGACTGGATGAGACCTCATTTCGCGTTTATGATTCTGCAAATGTCATTCAGCCACCATCACTGTTCGGATCTACTCAACCTTTTGATAGATAAACTTAATGAGGCGTCTTAATCGCGAGGTTCTCCGCTTGGGAGTAGTGTCCCATTGGGAGATCAATCTTATCACTGCATCCAAGACCCTGGCTTATGGCTCTGTATAGTTCCACACCTCAACAATTCCTTTGGCTAGTACCCGTTTTCACATGTCAAAAGTAATGCCCGGATGGGTACGGGATTACTTGAAGAAAAACGATAAGGGTCCGCAGGAAAGGCGAGGCGAGACCTCGTGCAATGTTTTATTTGATGCAATTGTTTCATGACATTAACTTTTCCTTTGTTTTTACTCAGCTGGTCTGTTTGTCATGAGATCCTCATAGAGCAAGTCGGTTAAAAAGTCAAGCCTCCCATGTTCATCGCTCTCTACTCTGTACCTCCTGTCACATCATGACATGTTAAAATCGCATGTGGATTTTGCTTAGTATTTTGTTATCACCGCCACGTTCTGTTACCGTTCTACTTCAGCCTTCACGATACACTCGACACACTTCAAACATGGCATCGTATCTCGGATCCTTTACACCCGCCATGGACGAGGTTAAGATTGACCAAATCACCGAAAGCAGGATTTTCAACGTTGTCTCCATGCTTCCGACTTCGCTTCAATCAGGACCTATTCGATTCCTCCGACGGAGTATTAGTTTTCACACCCTACGGCCTGCTGGCACAGTCTCAGGGTCACAAGCCAAGCCGAGGCCTCTTTCAGAAGCTGATGCAACTGCCATGAGCCATCCACTTCAGTCCGACATGCTAAAGCATAGTAGCGAATATACAGAGTCTCAAGAGTTGTGCGCTCGGCCGATGAGCCGGGTTCTTTACTCAGAATTGCCAGAAGATGAGCCAGTGATGAGAGCTGCATCTGGCATGCATTGGAAGTTTGCGCGACAGGGTAAGTGGCTTTTGACGAGCCATTTGAGTGTATACTAATGATACCACAGGTGCAAATCTTGTCAACATCTCTATTGATGGAGGCAAAGCTGCTGTAGCAGAGGAAGACGTCGCCTTTGAGAGAAAGGCTTTTGTTGATGGGTTGACCTATCTCCTCAAAGCACTTCCACGAGATCTTGATGAAGGCGAACTGAAACGAATCCAATCGGCTTTGCCTGATAATATCAAGCAACAAGAGTTGAGCATAATCCGAGCAGAAAGAGACACAGACCAGGCGACGAACAGAACCGGCCAACCCCGTTCTATCATTCATAGAGGAGTTCAGATGACTGTTGTCAATCTAATCTTCTTCCTCGGCTTCCTGATGCCATATCTGCTTCTGCTAGTCAGGTATGCAGCTCGTGTTGAGCGCAAGTACAAGATCTCCGAGACGATTATTGGTCATGGCGTTGATCTGGTCAACTCCATTGGAAAGCAGAGCGCTTCTCTGACTGAAGCAGTCGGCCAAATGAATGATGGCAAAGTTGCGCAGGCTCTGTTGGAAGTCTTTGTCTGGACAGTTGATGGTGTCACCCAAGGCATCTCGGACGGACTCGGGGAGGGTCTCTCAATAGTGGGGTCGGGACAGAGACAGACACCCGGACACTGAAGAAACTCGAGACCCCTACAAAAAGTGGAATTAACTAGGTACCTATAGACGGAGCAGACGGAGTATATAACTGGCTTACGACTTCTCATCTTCATTGTTGAAAAAGAAAAAGAAGCTGACGAATCAACGATTAAAGAATTGACCATAGAATTGCATAGAATTAGCATAGATGATGGGAGGTACCTAGCATGAGAATTGACGCGAAGATGCTGTGTTTTTCCATAATCGCCCCTCCAACTTCGAGTCGATGATTCCCGGACCCGGAGTGACCTCCGGATGTATCTACACGTGACAGCGGGATCTAGCTCAGTCGATAGTAGCGTCACTTCAACCAATTAACTAGCAGATAAGATAGCATGAAAAAATTCATTTTTCCTCAAAGTTATCAATGCGCGCGACCCTTGATCGCCCACCTTTCATCCGGTCATCCAACTATCCCGCCTAATTTTTATACCCATCCATTTTTTCCATCTTCGTTGCTCTCTGTTGGCAGCTTTTTCAATCGCAGAACAGCAATATCTGCAGAGGTCACTCTTTTTAATCAAAGCGGAATCATGTTTCGATCCAGTCTCAGGCGCTGTGCCACTCAGGCCAGGACCGCCACTACGGCTGCCCTCCTCTCTCAGACCAGGGCCGCTCTACCTATTGCCCGCTGCCAGGCTCTGACAACTCGTCTCCCCATTGCTTCTATCAACAAGATTGCCTCTTTCCGAGCCTACAGCAGTGAGGCCGCTGCTGAGCAAACACAGTCTGCTGCTGCAGATGTTGAGCCCGAGGTCCGTTTCGACGAGCTTGAAGGCGTGGACCAAAACTTGATTCGCACCATCATTCAGGACATGGGATACGAAACCATGACACCCGTTCAAGCAAAGACGATTAAGCCCGCTCTCAAGGGAACTGATATGTAAGTACCATATTTCCAGAACATACAGCAAACCCGCAGACTAACATATGATAGCGTTGCTCAAGCCAAGACCGGTACCGGAAAGACTATGGCCTTCCTCTTGCCTCTCCTGCAAAGAATGATTACTGAGGACCCATCTCTCGCCGGTAAAAATGCTCGACGACAAGCCAGAGCCGACGACATCCGTGGCATTGTTCTATCACCTACACGAGAGCTCGCTGAGCAAATTGCCATGGAGGCTCGCCGACTGTGTCAAAACACTGGACTCGTTGTTCAGTGTGCCGTTGGAGGTACCGATAAGCGTGGAATGTTGAACCAGACTCGCCGACAGGGTTGCCATCTTCTTGTCGCCACCCCCGGTCGTCTCAACGACGTGCTTCGAGATACCTCCAGCGGCATCGACGCTCCCAATCTGGCTGCTCTGGTTCTCGATGAAGCCGATCGAATGCTCGACACTGGTTTCGAGAGAGAACTCAACGAAATTGTCAACCAGCTTCCCCGCCCCGAAGAAAAGGTCCGACAAACCATGCTCGTTTCTGCCACTATTCCCGACAGTGTCATCCGTCTGGCCCGCTCCATGGTCCGAGCCGATGACTTTGAGTTCGTTCAGACTATCCCTGAGAACGAGTCCCTCACACACGACAAGGTTCCCCAGCACATCGTTCCTGTCGGCAGCTGGACCCAAGTCTTCCCCACACTCTTCGAGCTTATGGATCGTGAGCACAAGAAGTCTCTTTCAGACCCCAATGAGCTTCCCTTCAAGGCCATTGTTTACTTGAATACCACAGCACTTGTCGAACTCGGTGGCGAGTTGGCCTACCAGATGCGACAAAACGCCCGCAACGATGGCAAGGCTGCCCTCTCATCCTACGTCCTTCAGTCCAAACTGAGCCAGAACCAGCGTCAGAAAGCTGCTGACAGATTCCGTGAGGCCAAGTCTGGTGTTCTCTTCTCTTCTGATGTCACCGCTCGTGGAATGGATTTCCCCAACGTGACACACGTTATTCAGATCGATACTCCCCGAGACCGTGAGTCCTACATTCACCGTCTTGGACGAACCGGTCGACAGAACAAGGAGGGTCAGGGTTGGTTGATCCTCCCTCACTCCTCTGTTCGTGTTGCTCGCAAGATGCTTCAGGGTCTTCCCATCGCGCAGAACAGCTCCCTTGAGAGTGCTGAGACTGATGTGGAGGGCGGCGAGTCCAATCCTTATCACGAGTCTACCAAGGCCCTCTTCAGTGTCATTCCTCGAGATATTCTTTCTGCAACTTATACCTCCATGTTCGGTCTCGCAACTGATAAGGTAGAAACCGCCGAAGACGTTAATAAGTGGACAAAGCACGGATGGGGTTGGGATACCCCTCCCTATGTTAGCCCCATGTGGGTTAACAAGATGGGTCTGTCACGTGCTTCTGGTATGAACATCAGGGAGAGAGACAACTTTTCTGGCGGCGACCGTGGTGGTGACCGACGTGGTGGTGACCGACGTGGTGGTGACCGCGGTGGACGATTCTCCCGAGACCAACGAAGCAGTGATCCTTTCGACAGCATGGCAGCCAACGTTCGCCGTGACGACTTTGGCCGTGGCGGCAACCGAACTGGCGGCTTTGGTGGAGGTTCTCGCGGCTATGGCGGCGGTCGTGATAACGGCAGCCGTGGCCGTGGTGGTTCTGGATATGGCGGCCGCGGTAACAGCCGTTCCTCATTTTAAGTTAAGAATACGGACCGGTGAAAAGGGTTAAAATGTAACAACACAAACACGATGGACGGATGCATGATTTGTACTTATATTGGGCACTGGTGTATTTTGGACTGTTGTAAGATACCGGAAAAGGGGTTTGTTTATAGACATGTCTGCAGGCGTCAATCATTTGGTAATCTCCACGACTACTTCACTTAGGAAATGATGATAATCCCAGCATCTGCTTCGTTCTCGTGATTCTTAAAAAAATTCCCGTTCATCGCCACTCTCATCTCTGGTGGTAGAATGTACACATCATGAAACCTCAACAACAATAAAGGCAAACCCATAGTCTTTCTACATCGACGAGACAAAGACCGAACCGTACACGCTTACTCCCCATTAACGCCAACCAAAAAAGCGAATATTGATGTTATGGCATTCGCTGGCCCATTAACATGTTGGCATCCCACAACAACACTCTCTCATCCCAGCCAACCGTAGCCACCCACCCACCCATGCCAAACAGACACCAATCGACTCCTGTGACGAACTCGGTATGCCGATTCATTACTCCCATCTGAGTACCTATTGACGGTGCCATCATTGGGCCCTGTGGTTGTTGTTGCTGCTGCTGCATCGACCCATCATTCCATAAACGCACCGTCATATCGTAACTAGCACTGATGAGAGTGTCGCTCGAATGGGGACTCCACGCAAGTCGCCGAACAGCATATTCGTGACCTTGCATAACAGAAAGCGACCCGCCAGCAGGGTTTCGTATGTCAAAGGTCCGCAGAATTCTGTCTACGCCACCCGTAGCTATAACCGTATCTCTGTACTTGTTCCAATCATGAGTCAGGATCTCAGCAGGCGCAGAAGCACCGGGCGATGGCTGCGGCCCTGAAGCATGAACGGGTATCGTCGCTGTGAGGTGGTATTTCGCTGAAGATGGGGTTCGGAGGTCGAAGATGCGCAGGTGAGAGTCGGAGGACACAGCGGATATCAAGGCGGGGTTAGAAGGACAAAAGGATGTGCTATAAGTGCAAGTTCCAATAGGAAGCGTCTTTATCGAGTGATTGCGCGTCGGTGACCACTATTGAATATTAATATTCAAACTTTCGGCATATCAAGTGCGACTCAACGTACAATCTTGACTGTGCCGTCCCAGGAACTGGAAATAAAAGTATCTTTAGTTATAGGGTTCCAGCAGACCGAGAACGTTTCTCTCTTATGTTCATGAAAGTTCATAACTGGGAAATCGTTTACGCCCAAGTCAAATAGCTTCAAAGATCCATCGCCGCAAGCGACGATCAGCTGGTTCTCGTTGATCTCGGACCAGGCCAAGTCGTAAAGCGCATCGTTTGTATCGAACCTACAATACATCCAGGTCAGTATCTGCACAGCGGACCAACATTACGGAATGTCGCATACGTCTTCTCAACTTCAACGCCTTGCGCCGTCAATGCGAGAGCAAATACGCGACCATTGCCTACAATGCCAAAATTGGCCGATGCCGCAACGGCGATTCGCGAGTCGTAGTATGGAGAGTACTTGACGGCATAGGGATTATACCCTTGCGTTCGATATTCTAGCATCGCAGCCATGGCGCCGGGAAGAAACAGTACTGTTAAAGGATAGTCGCGCTTATCATGAGTTGTATTATGGCTGAGCAAAGCTACGGCAGACAATTGCTTGTCTAGATCAATGAGCTTCCCCTCGAAGCTATACTGACATGTGCCTCGGTTGCGGTAATCACACCGAGGCGGCGGGGCAGAGAGAGTAGAGTGTATGTGTCTAACCAGGTGCTGCGTCACGAACGGGTTTATGCACCAACCGGATCTGCTAAATGGATGTCACGTGCTTCCGTGCTCGGAATTTTGGAAACGTCGCGTTGTACAGACACTGCTAAGCTTTTTCCACCAAACCACAGAATGCTAGGTACGCGACAGGTATTTAATGCTAGAGGCGGTCACATATGATATTACAACTATTTCGGGCTCGCGATTGAGATTATGAAAGCGTTTCTGGTACGCACAAAACGGAAAGCATCTCCAGAGCCCCAAACAGAGAACGCGGAGTCAGATGAGCCAACCGAAGTCAAGTTGGCACTATTATCGTCATTACACCCCCAGCTTGACCAAGAATACTTGCTCGATATCTTACTGGCCCATGATGGATCCGTATCCGAGGCATCTGCGTCGCTCAAAGTCCAAATGCCCATAAAGAAAGGTCCCCGCGTTGTTGGGTATCAGCAATCCTTGAAACAATTTACTTCCACAAGTGATTTTACTCCCTTGGCCAATACACCTTCTAAAAAGAAGCTCAAGTCGAAAGCAGGGAGCACGCTACATCTGTATGACCCTGAAGACGTTGCTGAGCATACCCCCTGTACCATCATCCACAATTTCTTACCCCCTGAGGATGCCAATCGGTTGTTAGAAGAGTTACTAGAAGAATCAAAGACCTTTGAAAAGATCACATTCCAGCTATTTGAGAATGTGGTCTCTAGCCCCCATACATCTAGCTTCTATGTTGAAAGTTACGACGAGATTCAACGTCAAAAAACAGAGTACCATTACAACGGTGGCCGACTCACGGTAAATATTCTACTAGGTTTGCCGTACAACGTTTGATTAACCAAGTCCAGGATGTTCGGCGCATTACCCCTCAGCTGGTCAGCGTGAAACCAAAAGTTCAGGAGGCTGTCAACGCCGAGATTCAGAAGCGAATCAAGACGCGATATCCTGGCGGCAAGAAGTTGAAATATCAATCTCCAAACCCCTGGGTTCCGAATTCGGCCTTTGTCAACGCCTACACAGGCCCACAGCAAAACGTCGGCTGGCATAGTGATCATTTAACATACCTTGGACCGAGAGCGGTCATCGGGTCGATCTCCTTGGGCGTCGCTCGCGAGTTCCGTGTCAGAAGGATACTTCCCAAGGACAACGACAATAAGACGACCCAGGACCAAGATGCAGCGGGACAGATATCGATTCATCTTCCCCATAACTCGCTCTTGGTAATGCATGCTGAGATGCAGGAGGAATGGAAACACAGTATTGCACCAGCGTTATCGATCGATCCCCATCCTGTTTCAGGGACGACTCGTATCAACATTACATACCGTGATTATCGTGCCAATATGCACCCCAAGCTTACCCCTAAATGCAAGTGTGGGCTGCCATGCGTGCTCAGAGTTGTGACAAAGAAGAAAGACAATTTTGGGAGATACTTTTGGATGTGCTATGCTAATTCTCCGGGGCAAGAGAATTGTGGTTTCTTCCAGTGGGCCGAATTTGACGATGATGGGAACCCTCAGTTCGAGAAGCAGTCGAGTAAAGCATGAGATGATGAACGAACAACCTGTCAGAAACATAGGCACAAGTGCTACAAGTCCGTACAGGTGATTATCATGTTGGTAAAACTCCGAGGCTGAAGTTGACTAGGCATCTCAGCGCGCGACAGCACTGGGAAAGCTGGTTGATATGTCTTGAATCCTATAAATGCTGCCATTACCAACTGCACGTACTTCCGATCGCATCTTTTAGTTACGGTTATTATTTTGAGACTTGATGTCTTTCGTGGATCGGGGTTAAGTCTGATCTGGTCGTTGGCTGGACGTGTATCAGATATGTGTAGTAAGGCTGGCAAATCAAAGCGAATCGACAAGAGGATAAGTACCACGGAGACGTTGTCGTATTTTGGTGCTCGTTCAGTCTAGTAGGAACGTCGCCTCAATGTATGTCAACCACCATGGTGGGCTACAAGTAGCATTTTCTTTGCTCGGCCATCTCCAAAACGCATCATATAATCACGAGAGGGGTTGTTTGAATTTATAAATATAAATAATCAACCACTTAAGATGACTGCATCTTCATTCCACCAGCGAGTGTAGACTCAGCACCGCTGGAAGTTCGCAAACAGTTACATTCTCGATTTGTTTGGAATACTAAGGAAGAACTCGTCATTATGATGCCTAAATGGCCTAAATCAACAGCCTGAATGAAGAAAGGTTTTCTTATGTATAATATCGACAGTCCGTTGTCAAGATGAACAGGCCCCAGCGGTTCCCTCGATCCCTAGGCTCAATTTCACAACTACTCGCACAGTCGGCAATAAGAAAGCTTCTGAACATACCCTGGCCAGAGAGACCAGACCCAAAAACTCGGTTCGATTGTCTTAGATCTTTGATATTTGCCCCGCAACAACCGCAGATGCCTCCATTCATGTGACTTGGTGACCTTGGTGTTTAGGTTCTTGTATCCATTTATAGAAGTTTCGGCTATTTATAGCTTCATAGCATAGAGGTCAGGAACTTTATAGACCTATCATCGTTTCGAAATCCTAGTCGTATGATGGAAGGGAGGTTTTTGGATAGATAGTGATTGTGAAATCGAGGTGTATATTCATTCAAAGACCTGGACATCAACAAAATCATGTGCTCCACAAACAGTAGTTCTTTCATAACTTTAGAACCTATAAGCAACTCGACCTGTCAGTTGATTCTTCTCAACTCGGAGATATATATGGGTATTGTTTCTCAAAGTCCCAAGTTCTATTACAGCTCGTTGTTTGATAACTACTCGAGTGCTTGAGATGAGTAAAAACACGTCTGAGATACTACAGATCTTCTTCATTGTCAGTAAACGAGTTTGTTATTCGTCTTATACCTACATCATATTATAATGATTTCAAAAAGGTACCTATTGACCGAAAGAGCGAGGTATTGAATAGAATGGTTTCTTCCCACCGGTCTGCCAAGCGTATGTGGGTCGTTCCTGCCGCTGTCAGATCAGATACCCGCCCCTCCCTCAATCAGCCACTTGTATCCAGGGAGTGTCCTCATCCTTCCCGTCAGGAAAGTCAATTTCAACTTTATCTCAACCACAACTCAACACGGCCCTCTTCTTCTTATTCAGATACCTGTTTTAATCGGCCAGCTCTTGCAAAGCAATTGCCGAAAACTTACGTATTCAGCTGAGAGGAATAGCAGAAGCTGACATCATCGACTACGACTCCAAGTCTCCTCCAGCGAAGAAACAATACCATGTCGGAGCTTAGCTTTCCCGCATCTTCGGCGGCCATGCTTGACCCCAGGCTACCACCGACGACAACAAATGGAACCTTGTCACGACCTTTCGTGACTCTTACTTTTGCTACTTCGCTAGACTCATCGCTTTCTCTCGCACCAGGCGTCCGCACTCGACTCTCTGGGCCTGGCTCCAAAGCCATGACACACTACCTTCGTTCGCGCCATGATGCGATTCTTATTGGCGTCTCTACTCTTCTTGCAGACTCTCCAGCTCTCAATTGTCGCATCAGTGGTGCTACGAGCCAGCCTCGTCCGATCGTAATTGATCCTCATCTTCGCTGGACTCCAAGCCCCGCCGATAAAGTCCTGGAGGTTGCACGTCTCGGCAATGGTTTAGCCCCTTTTGTCCTGACTGGAGTGGATATAAAGGACTTACCTGCCACAAGTCTTTCGGTTCTTGAGGAACATGGTGGCAAGTATATCGCCGTCCCTACCACACTTGGATCCAACGGTCGTAAGCGCTTCAACTGGCGCGACGTATTTGACGCATTGCTCCGCGAGGATCTTTCCAGTGTTATGGTCGAGGGAGGAGGCCAAATCATCAACTCATTACTTGATCCTCAGTTTCACAGTCTTGTCGACTCTGTGATCGTTACCATCGCACCAACTTGGCTTGGTCAAGGCGGAGTAATGGTGTCTCCAGGCCGTCTCCAAGATTCGACCGGCACTCCTATCCCTGCTGCTAGACTATCCAACGTCTCGTGGCATCCTTTTGGGGAAGACGTTGTCTTGTGTGGCACTTTGCAGAACTAGAGTCTGAAACTAGGCTGTGTGCATAGTCTTGTCTCTGATCCCGAATCCGTTACTGCTCATGCCTCGTAGCTGTCATCATGGCCTTCTATCTAGTTCGGACCCTCGCATTTCTAAGTATACTGTCACGTTCTATATGGGTATCGCATCTCTCATTATCACCATCTATAACAATTGCGTCGTTTTCATTGTCTTATTCATGGTGGTGATATATTTGGAAGCCCATAGATTTCCATTTATTTTAAGATCGTTTCATGGGCCAGGGTTGGCCATTCCGACACGGGTATATCAAACGCGACCCATCAACCTGATTTCTAAAGTTCGAAGAGGATAATAGGCAACCCCGGTGACCACGAAAGCCGACTCGAACCCAATATCGCCAACCTTTACCCCAATAGGCCCAGTGAACCACGGCGTATTCATCGAAGGAATAACCAACCCAAGGCTGATTATTGACGCGCCAATAGCTGCCAGACCAGTGGGAAGTCTTCTACCTTGGTTCCATATCTTGGGATCGAGCAAGTTGTAGTCTCTGTTTCGGAATACTACGAGCTCTTCAATGACCACAGCGTCAAAGCACCCCGCCCAGTAGCCGATCACGGACAGAAAGTTCACTAAGGACGTCTCCCATTGTGCTGCCGCATAGATTGACATTGGGACCATGATGGCCAATGTGACGATAATAAAGATGAATCGTGGCACCTTGGTGAAAACAGGAACGAGCATCTGTAAACACAGAGCGACCGAATAGTACGACAGCAACATGTTTCCCACGACACTCAAGGCGAGTATGACAAGAACGAATTTGCCAAACCCACCAGCTGGCTTAAGCATTTCAGCCAAAACGCCGCCGATTCCATAGTCATTCCAGGCTGTTTGCCATGACTCGGCGGTTGGGATGGCACCTCCAATAGCAGCACCAAGGATGAGCAGAGGCGTCGAAGGGACCAAGAAGCCTAGATACACGTAGGTGAATACTTTGAGCCTACGACGCTGTTAGCAGATCTCATCACTCCTATTCAGGAGTTGGAACTACTTACTTTGACTGTTCAGGGCTGTGGTACACATTGAAATCAGAGACAGTCCCTCCGAAAGTCATAAAATACCCTGCCATCAGACTTCCATACCCAACAACATTCTTGACAGTTGCTGGCTCATAGTCGGCCTGGTTCATCAGGTGTTTCCCACCACAGCCAACAGCAATGACTATTGCTATCAGACTTGATATCCACTGCCACCGTTGCCACAGATGAAGCGCTCTATAGCCCAGAAAAGCTAATAAGAAACTGAGGGCGCAGACGATGCCGATGCCTACATTGACGCTGATGTTCGCTTCTTTACTCACAGCAGCGATAGCCTGTCCACTCACGATTGATCCCACAACCGTGAATCCAGTTATTGTGCCAGCATTAAGAAGGAGCGGGATGACAACGAGATATAGCCTATAGTGCTCAAAGCCCCACAGCATCAGTGTTGTTCTTTTAACGAATATCAAGTTTGAGACTCACCCAAAGGAATATCGGGCTTGTACCATCTGTCGCATTCCCGTTTTATATCCTCCTAGACTGATGAAGGCCGGTGGTAGGCAAGTCACGATGTTGAAGAAGATGATGATCAATGAAACATCTCGCAGCCCCAGGCCATACAGAGTCGTGCCGAGTGCCCCCGTGGGAATACTTCCTATTGTCAGTTTTTAAACATAGGGTTCGCAGCTCTATGGCGACTGACGGTAGGATGCACAGTAGGCAGGTAAAGAAGACTGTGAAAAGGTTGCTATGTTGCGTCTCCGTTCTTTCCTCTCGAGGTACTGGTCGAACACCATTCTCCTCGACGCCTGCTTGAAGCAACAGCTTATACCATTTCAAAAGAGGGCGAGTAACTCGGTTCGAAGAAGTCCAAATACCAGACGTGTTTCTGTCGTCATCAGCTACTGTCATATCAACGGGTACACCGCATTCGCGGTTGGCCTCTGGATCTATCTGCGTCATCATTCCATTGTTTGGTGAGCGGTTGGCAGCTTGTGATCTCCGACTAGGGTGTGGAACAAAAAAGATTGAGAGTTGCTGGGACTCACAAGGACGGGTTCACTGCGTCCTTCAGATGGAGTCAGCAAAAACATGCTCTCTGAGCGTTCCTCTTTTCCGGAGCTCCTCTCACTCTGCAGCCGTCACTCCGCAGACTCGCCGAATCACTAACAAACTTCACCCCTTAACACCCTACATTATAGCATGCAGCCAACATGCCAAGGCTAACTTCTACTACGACCAAGATACGAGATTCAATTCGCTCTTTTGACCGACGGTTCAGGTCCTGTCCCGAACGCTGATACCTTGGAGACAAGGACGCCGGGTCAGTCCCAGGGCCCAAGGTTCCTCCCGAAACGCCACAAGACCTTTTCTAGAAGTATACTGAAACTCGGCTTCCATGATCTTCTAGCTTGCCAATGGCCTCTGGCGGTTGTTCGCGGGTGATCGCCTGATCAGACATTGCTGATCCACGCCTGGACATGCATCAAAAACAGTGGGAGTTATTTTCTAGGTCGTATTCTGGACACTAACACATACCGCACCGATGGGTCACCGACGACCCCCGGGCGATCATCACTCGGACGTAGACAGTGGTAATACGGCCCGCCAAGGGCTAAGGAACATGTGCTTGGCAAGGTATTGTGGATATGTAAAAACTCGGGTGCTCCCTAGGGCATCCAAAAACAGTAACCGTATCGTGGTCTATCAGCTTTGTGGGACATGCTATAATTACTGCGCGTGTCAATAAATCTAGTAAGCGTTCGGGTCGTCGGCGTCTTCGAGCGAGTCAAGCCCAGTCTGATAGTAGTGCCCATCTTTGGCACATTGTTAGACTTCGGTCTTCGACTTTAAATTCGCAACCGAAATCATCAAACATTTGGCACATAATATATTTGGATACCTCCAAATTTGCTATTAGCCTGGGCCATGGCAGGCGTGATCCATCCAGGTAATGATGGCATGGGAAAGCCTGGTCGTAACTGGTTATGCGTTTGAGTAGTTAAATGGAGGATCCTTTGCCTGACTCGAGTGCAGCAAGACAAGCTTCTGCCCTTCCTACTACCTTTTGGAGGGAACAGAAAATATTGGTAGCTCTGGAAATACAGCTGAGTTATCTACTTTGAAAGCCAAGTCTCCAAAATGACGACATAGACTAGCGTTTAGATAAGCCCTTCTTGGTGTTGCAGAATCATGTTGCTGAATATCCAGCCCATGGGACCATGGAGGCCCGTGTTCATTTGGCACAAGAATTTATTGGATGAATTTCGATGGGCTGGCTCGTCAACACCATGCCTTGAAGTTGCATATGCGCAATCACCAGCGATATCGGCTTCTATTGGAGGTTACAGGGCGTCGTGGACGCCAAATCCATCGTATACAATAAGAGTGGGTAGCTCAAGATAAATTTTGGCAGGATCCTTGCTCGACGGGCCCTTAGATTTGCAGAAAGGAACTAGCATGCCCTGAGCGTTGAAATGGGGGAAGAAATCCGACGTGTGATTGCAAAAATTGCATCATCTCCTACATGCATATGTATGCACCATCCTTCAAGGGTTGCATCATCCTATCTCGTGTTCTGACAGGTATGTATATCTTGCCAATATGGGATTGAAGAAGACGATCAACGATGGATGAAAAAAATATCATGTAGACTACCTGGCAGCCTGGCTTGGGGACTGCAACAAGTAACGGCTTGTGGCTGCGCTTGGCTATAAAAAGTTAGATTGTGTTGTCAAGCTCATAGGCAGCTCGAGGAAATGGTTGGAGTACCCGTCCTTTTCTTAGTGTAAACGTGCTTGTAATTCGAAAATGCGGCTTTGCCGCCGGTCTCAGCCAGCGTTGATGAGTGCCGTAGCCGTCAAATTTCGTGGTTTGATGACACAATCGAAGTGCTCTGGGTGACTGGTGTATAGGATCGTCAGTAACCTCATCCGCTGGTTTTGCTTTGTTTCATGTTTACGCGTTGACAAGGAAGCAAAGACAAGGGTCCAGGTAAGGGACTATGGGCCCAGAAAAAGCAGGGATCAGTAGGCTGCGGGGAGGGATTGACCGACCAGGTTCCACCATTGGTGAATTTAACTCGAGGCTCAATTGGTGTTCCGTCCTGTGCCACTTTCTTGCGGAAATGGAGTGTGAACAGCATTGTTGCTACCATGATCCAAACACTGTTATCCGCCAGAAACCGACCAACACAAACCCTAGAGATTATCGTCAGAAACCGTGACGCGAGTTTGAGCAGCACTGGTCTGTTACGTACCGACGCCCGAACCCGAAATTACCGACGGGATAAGGCTCGCCCGCGCCATACCTGTCAGGATTGAAGTCGTGGGGATCTTTGTAGATTCGTTCATCATGTGCTATGGCATAGGCGTTTGCATAAACAACAGTTCTATAACCTGTCAACACTCTCCCCACTTCGTCGTCATAAAGTCGGTAATATCAAAGAAAGTGAACTCACCCTGTGGGCTGTCAGCTGACTACATGTACATACCATTGGCAGACATTGTGTGAATTTTGTCAGTTACCTTTAGGAATAAACATGCCATGGTAGATGTCATCGTGAAGTGATTTGTGGGGGATTCCTGCGACGTGTTAGAAGTTGGCAAGGTCCTTGCTCCCACGCCAATACTGAGTGGGAAATAGGACTGACCAAGAGGAGCCAACGGTGACCATCTTTTCAAGTACATTCCAATATCAGCATACGGTAGATTGCTCTTGGGAGTGTATTTTTCAGTTCAAACATACCTGTAAATCTCCTGTACAACATGCTCGATGTATGGTAAAGAAGGTCGGTCTGAGAATTCGGGTAGCTTCCCAGGTCTTATTGCCGCGTCAAGCTCATCTTGTGCCTTCTTTTGTATCTCGGGATGAAGAACCATGTTAAGAATGAATATAACGCAAGTTGCCCATGTCTATTGGCTAAGTTTTCAGTTTTCGAAATCAAGTGTTGCAGTGAAGTAAACTCACAGTGTCGGCGCCTGCAATGAAGACTGCGCCTGCAGCCCCTTTGATATCGTCCAGAGACCACTCTTGTTTTTTCCCCTGTAACTCATTGTGTTCATATAGCCGCAGCAGCTGATGTGCAAGAGATGTATTGGCAGGAGATTCGTCGTTGCATAACGGTAGAGAAGTTAGCATTCTAATCCGATATACATGGTTTACAGAGCAGCCTGTGCACGTTCACTCGACTTACACGCTCGTCTTGTGCGGCAGCGAAGGGTATGTCGTGTAGTTTTGTGATAGCCCATCGCCATTGTCGAGCAAAGCGTAAAGACCAGTCATTGACAAGCCAATCTGGAAGATAGCGAACTGGGCACAGCCTGTCAGCAAGCATACCTTGGACCCCTGCTAGACATATTGCACCCTTACCAAAAGGAACTAGATCAACAACACTATTTGCTGGAACTCCACCGTTGCTAGTGGCATGCATGGCATCGTTAGCAATTCGGATATAGGGATCATCGTCACTTGGTACTTCCGTGCCATAGCTCACTTGCAAAACAACAGCCACTGCAAATCGGCGCAAAGATCTTTCCCAGGTGTCAGGCCTTGCCATTAGGGCTTTCACCGTGCGGTGAGCCTCGATCCTCTGCAGGTTGTGCCATTGGCGGACATTGGTGTTACTAAAAGATGTCTGGAGGAACTTTCTATGCATTTGCCAGCTTTTTCCAAATGGTAGAAAAGTCAACGTCTTTCCCCATCCCATCCTTTAGGAATATCTAACTAGTTAGTATCATGGCAGTTTTTTGATTTTTGTTTTTGATACGTCAGGGGCAGGGAGCCAGACTTACACTTCCAATAGGGTGAATCTAGGCCGGTCACAGAAGTTGGCGCCTTTCTTCTCCAGGATGTCCTTGGCAACCTCTGCGCTATGAAGGACAATTGTAGACCGACCTAAAGACCTGACATGAATGATGTCCGAATCTTTCGAAATAGAGGTCAGAAGGCCGCATGTCACGCACCTGGAAAGAAAACTCACTGTATTCTTTGGACCATTTTGAATAAACCTTGGCAGCGTTCTCCTTGGGTATAACACGGGTATGGCCGAGAAGGAATTCAGAGGGTGGCCCAGGTGGCAGTGGTAGTGTAGGTCGTAGATGCTTGTGGGCCCAGAAGATTGGCAAGCTCAAAAGAACAAGAGCTAGTCCAAGCATGTGCGCAAATGAGAAGTGTTCTATCATGATGGACAGCAGCTCCCCAAGGACGAGTCAGGCAGGCAGGATTCTTACTGAAACTAAAGCAAATCCATCGGGCCGCTGTGTGAGGCAGGAGCGAAAGATATAATCCTGAGAGGAAGATATTAGTTGCTTGGCCACATGTTGGGTATCCATAGGTAGTATCTATCTATTCCAGTAAATAACTCTTCACATATGGATAGAATGGATCATGGATCCTGTCCCATCAAAAAGGTTGAGGTCCAACGTTACGGTGGTGAAATACACCCCCGTCAACAGTAAGAAGTGACTAGAACGCAAATCTCGGTCTCTACAGTGAACATCAAACTGCAATAGCAGTCATCTTCGTGTTATTTCCGCAGCCCTACGTAGTCGAACTTTAAAGTGGTACGGTTTGTGGATATGAATAGGTAGGTAGCCAAGATTGTCACTTCTGTCGTTCTCATCACATCCACCATACTATACTGCAGTGTAATACATTCTGACACGATTGATTGGGTGAAATGGTTCCCTACATATGTCTAAAGACTCGGCTCCATCCCTTTGGGCTCAACCCCTAGACAATTTAAGCCCGAAGTCATCAAGGTCAAAGCACAAGCTTCCAGTTTGGGTTCTTATTGGGAGACAGTATAATATGCCTTTGCCAAGGATACAATGACCCATTGACGTTAGTTGGTCAGGTGAAGCTAGAGGGGTTAACAAGTTCGTAGTAGCTTGGTCTACTTTCGTAGGGTAGGTACATATGTACATACCTCACTACTGGATATAGCCAGTCCGCAGGGATAACATGGAACTGTGCCTGTTTTCCGCAGTTTAATGGGTATTTGTACCACAGCGGAATTGAAATATACCAGTAATAGCTCTTTCACTCAGCATGCAGGTGGAGATGATAATGGAGTAATTTTAGAGATTAAAGAATATTGGCCACTCATTGAAGTACCTCGAATAGCATTTTTTATCTCTAAGGATTGTACTAAACTAGGTAGTCTAAATCTTAGTTGCCGCATCTACCTTACTGTCGGTCGTGCACAAGGGGCCGTTGCCTCACTGATTTATTGGCAGTGAGTTCCAATTGAGTTCGGCTAAATATCCTGAGATGGAGTATATATGCGCTCTTCCTCTCGGTACCGAGACTAAGAGAGTGTGAACCGGCACTTGTGCATCGATTGCTGACTGGGTCTGCCATTGATTGGATCGCTAGACTAGGTAGTCTTTCTGAAAACGTGGGAAAGAGTTTAACCGTATCCGTATATCCATAGGTAGGTATCCGTACACTCGACGCACTCGGGGTCAAACCGAGAAAAGAACAAGGGAAAAGAGGAAGAAGAAACCCCAGTCAGACATCAGATAGCTGAAATGCTTAAATTTACATACTACTACAGATAGTATATAGGGATTACTTGCATACCTACCTACCTAGGTACAGTAGGTAGGTACTTATTAGATACGCAGTAGAATTACGGCCAAATGGAACTTTCCGTCTCCACAACCAACGTGGCCGGCTCATACTTTTTCGCACCTTCCCGCGGGGAACATGGCCGTAGACCTGACTCGGTTCCTGACGAGACGACAAGTCATGAACTCAACAATATCCATTCAAACAACAGCACCATCCACAATACTGGCTCGACCCGGGTAGATACGCTCAGAAAATCATTTGGTTATTTCGTTTTCCTTAAACGAATCTGTTTTTGCGTTCTCGGCCTCTTGCAGCATACACCGAAGCCATCTATCCACTCAAACTCTTACTCTTACGTGACGCTTCACTAACAGCGTCTCCTCCCTCCCCCGACAACATTGTTGCTGCTTTGAAAAGCATTGTCACTCGGACTTTCTCGCTGACTTGGCCGCTGCAAGCCGTCTCGCTCCTTCTTTACAACCATTCACCATGGCTTTTCACGCTAGCGCTCCGCAGATTACGGTCCTGGGTTCCCTCAATATGGATCTCGTCTCCTATGTCCCACACCATCCCCTACCAGGTGAAACACTTACTGCATCCCATTTCAATACTTCGCCTGGCGGCAAAGGCGCCAACCAGGCTGTGGCATGCGGCAAGCTATCCCGGGATTCTGACCTGACCAACCCTTCGGCCAACGTCTCCATGGTGGGTGCTGTTGGCGCTGATCCGTACGGTACCCTCCTGCTTGACAGTCTTCGTTCTTTTGGCGTTTCCGTTGACGCGGTCACTACTCGTCAGGACCAAAAGTCCGGAATCGCCATCATTATTGTTGATGAGCCCTCGGGCCAGAACCGTATTATTGTGTCTCCTGAGGCCAATCACTCTCTCCGGCCCACCGAGTTCGAGACTCTGCCGGGCCCTCGCCCTGACCTTCTCATCATGCAGCTCGAAATCCCTTTCGATACTGTCATGCAGGCCTTGAAGGTTGCTAAAAGAGACGGCGTTCCCGTGCTTCTCAACCCAGCTCCCGCTCAGACCTTACCCATGGATGCTTATGACGGGCTCGCCCACCTTGTTGTCAACGAGACTGAAGCGGCGATCCTTGCAGAGTGCGATGAATCTGAACTTGATACTCTTGTCGGCTTGGACCGTATTGGCCGAGTCTTTATCGACCGTGGAGTCCACAATGTCATCATCACTCTGGGAGGCCGCGGCGTCTACTTTGTTAACAAGCAAGGCCAAAGTGCATTACTTCCTGCCACCAAGACAACCGTAGTGGACACCACGGCCGCCGGAGACACCTTTGTTGGTTCTTACTCTTTGGCCGTTGTCGCCGCTAGGGGCCGCCAATTTGACATTGAAGCCGCCGTCACTGCGGCTAATCGAGCAGCTGCCTTGACTGTTGCGCGCAAGGGCGCTCAAATCTCTATTCCCTGGAAGGACGAACTATAGTCAACGTAGCACCAGCTTTTCTTTCGTAGAAGAACCAACAAAAACATTCGAATCTCACTAGGTACACGGAAACTTTCTGCTCCGTTTACTCTCTAAACTAAAACCACGTCGCCCATCCCCATTTGCCTGTGTCCTTTTTGCCTCTGTCATGGGCCGGCGATACCGTTCGGAGTCTCTTATCGTTCTCTGGCCGTCGGGTAGTCTCCCGATTTCGAACCGGTGTCGACAGAGCCGCCATCGAGGGGAATAATCCTCTCAGGGTCTCGGCCCCTAGTGACCGTCCCTTCCACAACGCGCTGCTGTCGAACTTACCTGAAGAGTTCCTTTGACCGTGGGGAACAGAAACGTCAGGTTCCCCGCGTGAGAAATCTGCTTCCCTTGATTGCGTGGAGGCTGAACGGCCTGCCCCCATGTCCCTGTTAGTGTGAGTTCTCAAAGCCAGTGGGGCCTCTGTACTCTTCCTCGTCGTGCAAGTTGACAATGAACTGCCGTATCTGGACGAGTCCTCTTTTATTGCCTGTCGTGAGCGGGTGCAAGATGATGTTGGTATGTGACCAAGCCCAGCCTTGTCACAGCGCCGCTGGAGACTCGCATTTCTCAAAGGAATGGCAGGAGTGTGCATGTCATCCAAAGGGGTCCGTACTTGCGCCCTCGGCACCTTATTCTCCGGCTGGTTTCTCTTTAGCCGGTACGTTTTTGCGAATAGATATGACTTACAGCGGCAATGCGTCTCAACACCTCCCTCGCGTCCGTGGCACCCTAGTGCCTCTCGATCAAAGGAAGCAATGGATTGGGCTTCAGTACCGGTGCAGGGGACCAAAGCGACATGGAATTGTGTAATTTCACAGAGGCCGTGACTACTGTCTCGATCTTGCTGTATGTGCTGAACGTCCCGTCGCCCACACCACCGACATCCGGGGATTCTGAAAATGCTGAAAGGTGATATGACAATCGCACTGTCATGTAGCTTATGGTGGAGTCGCCGAGCTCTTGTTCGAGCGCTTCTATCAGGCTGTCTATCTCTTGTTGTGGACATTCTCGTCTCTCCTTCTGCATGCCCTTGTCTATATGGACTCTTACTTTAACCAGAACAAAGATACTGGACCCAGGGTCCAAGCGGTCGCTGTTAACTCGTCAGCTAGCGCTCTACTCAGTTCGATACCCCTTCTTCTGTGCACCTACAGGGGAAAAGGCTGCTCCTGCAGAATACGAATGATCGACGACTGTTCTGTTGGCAGGATTTGGACATTTAGATCATGAAAACTGCTGTGATCGGACCGGTTCTCAACTGTATTCGCAGTCAGTATCGGTCCGCACAAGTGCTCTCATGCAGCACCCACGCTCGACGCTTTCTTGAGTTAAACCAGCCAGATCCATAAATGGATCAGATCGCTTCCAACAGGCCCCTGACTGTATTTTTCTCTCTGATGCACGCCAAGGAGTAGCGGATATCTCAACAGCGACCCAAAAGATATTACACCCCGCCTCTATGGCCGTTACTTCCGGTGTGATGTTAATATTTGGTACCAGGCACGACACTGTCTTCGGACGTGGTAAGGTAGTGAGACTTTTGATCGGCGGTAGCTGCAGATTGTTCTCAGGGGGCAAAGGACGCCCAGTCCAACCTGTTGCCAGAGAGACAAGTGGCGACTCTTCTTTTTGCATATAACCTCTGCTGTATAGGTTGGTCAAAGGGGGACGGACCTTGCCAGGACGCCGCATCTCATATGCCGCCGGCAAAGTATTGATTGAGAAGGGAGATCGCGAGCGGTTCTGGTCAGGCTGTACCCTTGCATGTGTTTGTGCTTGCCTTTTCTTCTTGACTGATAGCTGAGGCAAAGGTGTGACTCCCAAAAGTCGAGGTGAGCTATCGCGTTGCGTCCAACACCCGGGCGTATGCATATTTTGACTGCTCTGAGTGCTTAGTGTCTGGTTGTTTTGGAGCGTTCTCACGTTCTCTTTCCCTGAGGCTACTGAATGCCTTTCAACCTTTCGTTTCTTGGGAACTGTGAGAAACCCATCTCCTTGGAAATTTTGGCTATGCTTCACGACGTTGTGCTTGTATCGATTGTCTGGGTGTCCAATATCTTGCTGAAAGTTCTCGTTGTATTTCGCAACTCGCAATGGACTCGGCTTTTCGTAGACAGTTGCACGCTCACAGGCATCAAGATCCGCCCAAAAAGGGATTTCGTAGCCCAGGTTCGTCATCTTGTGGTGCACTCAAGTCGATTTTTATCTCGGATAGAATATCGGTGGTAATAACAAAATATGTGTTTTGGGCAAAAGAAAACTGATATATCTATCTGCCTCAAGCTGGTTGGCAAGAATAATTCGAAACAGTTGGGAAATTGAGATACAAAACTGGGCTGCTTTATCCATACAATAACAAGGAAGATGATGTAGAAATGTAAACCATTCTTTCACAGTAACTCTACTAAAACGGACAAAGGTAATACTTCAGGGTATCAAGTTGCTCTTGCAGTCTGAGAAAACAGGGAAAGAACCCGAGAAATCGCTGGCAGGCTCGGTACGAGCGTTCATTTCTTACCAGTCTTGCCCTGGTTTACAAAGAATACCTACTAAATACCATCAAAAGGCAACCACCATCTCGGCCAATTAACCCCCAAAGTAACTCAGGTTAAGAGCCACATGAGGAGAGAGAGAGGCTGGTCGCCAGACAAATGCATCAAGAAATACTCTATAGTCCTTATTCCAGAGTCTACGTCTGGCCAAGTGTTCGGCGAAGGTTATCCTTTACTGAGTCGATATCGTTGTCCTCCATCTCAAGGAATTTGATCTGTGCGATTTAGCAAAGTTCCACTGTTTCAACACCAAGTCAGCGGAACCTACTAGGTCATCAGATGTTTTCGTCTCGCCGTACAGAACGGGTTCTGACAAGCTGGCTGAAACGTTCTTCTTCACTCGGTCCTCCCATACGCCATCCCAATTCCATTCTCCAGGTTGTCTGGGCGTCGCTACAGGTGCAGGTTTCGCGTTTTCTGTAGGTTGCTGATCATTCTCTTGGTTGGTTTTGTCTTCGGTTGCTTCATCCTCTACAAGCTTTCCTGTCGCCTTTCGGTGTGTCCTCCATGCATGCCATGCTCCTGGGTTTCCGGCTGCTGCGAGGGGCACCGAGTCGAGAACCGCTTCATCATCGAATGCACTGCGGATGTAGTGTAGAACTTCATAAGCCGAAACACTCTTTTGGCCAGTGCGCGTATAAGAAGGGGCTGCTGCTATTGCTGGTGTCGTAGAAGTACTGGCTGCTGCAGCATCGGGACTCGTCAACCGTTGTTGATCCGTCCGCTTCGCCTCTGCCATGCTCCGCCTACCTCGTCCGAACCAATCCGGGAAACCATGGCGCAAACTGAAACCGCCTGGTGGTAGTCGCTCCTGGTCTGATGCGCTCACAGTTCCGCTTTCTTGTATGTCGGTTGTATACATGTATGTTGTTAAAGGTGTGATGAGGGGATGGAACATGTCTGTCGTGAAGACAACCACGGGCGGAAGCTGGGGATACGAATTGGGGAAGGATATTTGAAATCTGAGTATAGCAGGGCAGTAGGGTCCTATCATGAGTGGTCAGTATCGCAAGATCAGGATCACAATTATAATCTCTTGTTACCTTTGCGAACAAAGAGCACGCCGGACCAGAGCGTAGCATCTCCTGGAGTGAGACTAACGAATATTCCTTCTGGACAAGCCTGCTTGAGCCCAGCGCTATGATTTCGCGGTTAGCTCGTTTCATCGCGTAAGTGTTAGTTGGACGGACAATTCTGAGAGGAGTTGCTGTTTGCGCAGCGAAGGCAATGCGCTCATATTGAGAGGCGACATAGTTGATTCAGTCGCGGTCGGATATCGGATTGTATTGTTCTATAGACAGGAGTGTAAGGGTCCGGGATGTTCATGTAAGGTCAACACAAATTGTCGTTGAGATTCTAAGGCTTATTAAGTTGATTGGGACAGAGCATTTGCGGTAACTTAGAAGCTATGATTTGGGATCTGGCAGGCGGTGAAGCTTTTATAGAGCCGACAGCGGGGTACTCATGCATGGTCGAGGTCATGAGGAACAGCGACAAGGCGTACACGCATGGAAGATATCATGATATATGTCTAAAAATGATATGATAAGACTAAAGTTCCATTTGATTGAGCGCAATGATAAACTGGTTATAAATCCCATCATGACAGCTCCGCGTAAGTAATGTCATGACACCACTTCTGGACATGTTACCCTATAGCTCTATGTTTCTGCCACAGAAAGGAATGTCTACTTGCTGCCCGGATAATGGCGGGGTCATGCCAGAGGGGTAACCATTGCTTCAAGATCATGCTCATGCCCAAAAAAAAGATACTTCTCTACCTACCTATTCAAGTCTATACTCTTAAAGTATTGTATCTCTTCTGGACCCGTTGTCGTAAATCATAGCATAATGTTAGCTTTGACAAAAAAGCTGCAAAGATGCCACCCATGCATAGTCTAGGTATTCCCTAAACAAATATTCCACAATAATATAACTTTTTTGATATCCTTCCCTCGTACACATTGGCTCCTCGTGATATCCACCCAGCCTCGCAAGCATAAATGAAAAGTGAAACAAGAGAAATGGGCTCTATCGTCCGAGGCGCTGCTCGATCTTGGCCTTCTCCTGTGAACGGATAGTCGCAACGTCTTCCCTTGTAGCGTTGTATGAGGCTGTGACTTGATTGAAAGGGTTATCGGGGTGCTTCTCGAACTCCTTTCTGATTCTGGTCTTTCGCTGGTCCAGACGCAGTCCGACGCCGCTGCCATCCTTCTTCATCTCGTCGAGTCGTCGCTCCTCGTACTTGGCGTATGCGGCGGGGTATCTTCGCTCGGGATGTCGGTCGACCTTGCCATCGTCCTTGTTGGTCAGGGACAGGGCATCAAGAGCGTTGTCGATACCAGAGGCATTGATGTCTGAAGGCTTGTCATCGTCGAGTTGCGAAAGGTCAAGGCCACGCGCTTTCTTGACAGGGGCCTTTGACTTCTTGGGCCCCTTTGAGGGAGTGTTGGCATCCTCCTCGGCCTCGAGAGCAGCCTTCTCAGCCCTTTTCTTCTCGGCTTCAGCAGCCTTTGCAGCAGCAGCTTCCCTGGGCGCAGAAACAAAAGGTCAGTAACTTATGCGAGCCATGTATTCCCTCGGCGGCAATACTCACTTCTTGGCGTTGCTCTTGGCTCCCTTGTTCCACTTGTCGGCCTCGGCGGCTTCTTGACGGGCGTCTTCGGCGGCCTGCTTCTGGGCGGCGGACTCTGCCTTGCGGGCGTTGCCCTGAGCCTTCTTGCTGTTATCCATCTTCTTGTTGCCAGCCATTGCGAAAAGCTCCGGAATGTGGGCGATGCGCAAATGCGAGTGGTGGGGGTGAATGAAACTGGTGTCTGCAACAAAATCAGGAGATTAGTCAACTGCGAAACGTGACGGTAGAAGGCGAAACAAGGTAAATTGTCCCTTGCGGCGGATTGTTGACTTACTTCTTGTTTGGTAGGTATTAGATAGTGAAGAGGCAAAAGTTGCGATGTCGTAGCTAACCTCGGAGTCAGAGTGGAGGATGATGCCTAACCGATGACGGATTAGATGTCTTGGAACCCTGAATAATCGGATCGTACAGTGTTGTGAGTCGATGATTTGTACTGTGTATCTTGATGTGAATGTCAATGTGAACTGATGATAGCATCTGTGGATTGGGTATGTATTGCTTCTTTATATACTGCCTATTCGGTTAAATTAAAGTCTATGTTAGCATGCTGTATATTGAGTTACTGTCCAAGGTTTTATTTTATTTTAATTTGCGCAGGAATATTCAGAGACAATAATACTGAGGGCGTTTACTACTGTTGGCCGGGCTAGGTATGCATTGTGGGCCTTTAAAGGTCTTTGGAGATTGGGCATGGTTGTAGGCTCTGAGAGTATAAGTCAAATAGTCTTTCTCTGCCTGCTAACCCAAACTCAACCTTATTATGATAATTCACCACCAATTTACAGAGTGGACTAGACCAGTCCATCTTCAACACCCAGGTACAGGTATGCAATGCAATCAATGTCAGTCAGCTGACTAGTGTGATATCCGGTGGTTTCCCAATAGAGTCAAACCTGCATCAACTCCAGATACAGATCATCTGCAGTATGTCTCCAGGTAACATTCAGTGCTATAATAGCATGGACATCAATCCTTCAAACCTCGGCAAAGCAGATGGTGACTTGCAAGCTTTCATTTGACTCACCTGTGTTACCGCGGGATCACCGGGAAACCTTGGCAGTTTGAGTCTATAGTAGCATCGTGGCATCACATCAGCATCAGGTACGCACGCTGCTCATCACCCTTGCTTACAAACTCGCCGTTATTCAGTATACCGGTACATAAGATGCGAACCCTCTTGAGCGAATCAAAACCTGCATGTTGTGAGACTTAAAGAGTGTCTTCAGAGGTACAACAGAGACACAACGACAATAATAGCGACGTGCATCAATAGTTGAGCCAGGCAGCCAGCCTTCAGCTTCAACACAAGGACGTTCGAACATGGGGGTGTTTGCCCAAAAAAAGTTCGTGTTACCCGGTATCAGAACTCTCTTTCAATCCTTTAAAAGTTCAAGAAAAAAGAACAAAGGCAACCGAGTCTATAGCTCGGAAGTAACTTTGTGTAACCCGCGTCACTTCAGCATCACCTACCACGCGCTTATACCACGCTGTTTACCAATCAACTCCCAAGTTTTTTAGAAACAATCGTTTTCTTGCCATGCGTGGCACAAAACTTACAGCAAACAAGCAAGCCACACAGCCTTTGGCCTCTATACCTGTGACTGACAACTCCCATGGGTCCTCGAGACGTGGTTGGCTGTAATACGGCCTGTAATAACACCATCATATCTCCTTCATTATTGTTTCTGACTATCTTTGCCTCTGTCATGCAGCTCCCGAACCGCGGGATCGGTACGGTCGACGGACCCGGTCCCCCGAATAGGAACTAAAGTTGCCTATGCTCTTATCGGGCAACCAGCTCGGGTGCTCTCCCGCAAGCCGCGACTGCCTACGGCACAAAGCTCCAAGCTCATGGCCCAAGGCTCAAGGCTCAATCACACAGGGCTGACCAGGTTGTTTAGTCTCCGGCGAGACAATGAGACAAGATAGGCGTTGGTACGGTGTCTCTCGAACCGGGGATAATCCCCTGTTTGGCCCGCCATCACCTACAAATTTCGTCTAAAGCCACTCGGGTTTAGCCTTGACCTTTGATCACCTCTCATAAGTTAAAGGCTGACAATAACACATATGCTTGTGCTGACTGCGGCCACTGCGCATGGTGGTCAATTCTGTATCGGGCATGATCGATCACAGGAACCTGCTTGATGTTATGATATGATGGCAACTTTGTCCACATCGGCTGGGGTAAGTAAGCATCTACCATGCCACGCATGCCTCAGCCGCTCGTGATATAGGCAACCAAGGCAGCTTGCCGTGCGGACCCTTCAAACTTGCGCCTCATAGAGGAGCACACCCTGGGGATAATGTGTGCTGTCTTTGAAGTTAGTTACTCGCCGCTTTGCAAGGCTCGTCTTGAAGATATGCTAGGCGGCCCGGATGATGTACCCGCAACATGAAGACCGGGAATGTCAAAGATTGCTTACTACTCCCTTGAAATTTCCCGTTGGAACCCTGCCAATTTGCAACCTCGTCAAGACTGAACACGTAGAGCGCTGCTTTGTGCTCACCGACTTGCAAGACCTTGAGATACGTCAGATTCAACAAGAACGAGGTTTCAATGTCCCTTGGCCCATCTTCCTCGATTCGGTGGGATGCATGACTACCGAACAAGCCGTATCCGTTTGGGAAGATCCTACCAGAGCTGAAAATAGTACATGATCCTTGTATCAGCGTATTCACAAGGGAAGTCACGTCTGATTCCTTGTGCGACATCAAAAAATGTGGCTTTATTCCCGTGTTCGCTTGAATCCTGTGAGACAAGATACATAGTAGCGTCGTAGCCAAGCGTAGTCCTCGCCTGGAAGGGTATGTCGCGAATTCAGATCAGCTGGTCGATTTGTGTAGGATCTCGTACCTTGAAAGTACTGCAAGCAGGGTGGGTGGCATGAGCCAGGTACCGCAAGTGTGAGATGCCATGTTTCAGTGTAAGATAGGTTTTTGAAACATTTTATTCCCGCGCGATTCAACTTGCTAAGAGGTACTACTTAGAGGTCGATGTTAGTGACGAGAAGAAACGCATGAGGACTGATTGCTACTATGCCTAACTATGTCTTAGAACTCGCAGCAAGATAGTCCGCACGCCCAAGGTGGTAAAACGCATAACCCAATGTTGCGAGCTCAAGGATTCGCAAGGATCCATGTTGAAGGCTGAGAAGACGTGGTAGGCGATGTTGAGGGCGCTTAACTGAGTTCTGAAAGAGCCACGAATAGCATCAGAATGCGCAGTAGTATTCATGGTTGAAAATACAAACAGATAGATCGATACGTGCAGATTACATACATACATGCCGCCCGCAAACTCGGGTAATCAGTTGCTATACCCAGATTGTAACGTCCTGTCAAGGGTACGTTCGGTTGTGAGACTGTGCCGTGTCTGAGCCCTAGGATTATTGGCTTCACAACCAGGATGTCCGTATTCTGACGACTGTTTTCTCTTTGCACGCGAGACTGCATGTTGGAAGCGAGAAGTGACGAATCACTCGAGCCATATTACACTGACTGTACTGTAATGTAGTAATCAATGTATAATGCCAGGCAGGTATGGAGAAACCAAGCCAAGACAAGGCAAGGTACAGTAGAATCATGCCGTTCTCGACTCTCGGAGTCTGTCTCAACTGCAACTGCTGTCACCGCTGGTACAGCAGCAGCATGGACGCAATGCCGAGCGAGCCTTGTTGAGAAAGAACCTGGTTTCCCTCACCTCTTTTTTGTAGCCGAGCCCGGCTTGCATTCTTGGTCTCTTGGTCTCCATGATACACGCCCATCATGAGAGTGAGGGTGATGGTGATGATGACAGGGACACAGACGCCCCCATCCATGCTGTGCAACGTCGGCTCTTGATCAAGGACGTTGTTTGTTTTTATGCGGGGCCCCTGCACAATTTTGATGTGCTGTTAGTGAGGAGGGATGAGAAAGACGAAAAAGTCGCAGGGCAAGGCCATCTGAGTCAAAAGCCAAGGCAAAAAATACTCCAGAGACAGTTTGCAAGGGTCGCTCAGGAATGGATCGACAGCAAGGTACCTGGGATATGATCAAGTGAGACACGACAGGGCAGGGTAAGACAGGGTAAGGAAGGGCCTCATTTGAGTGAATAATGATACCTGCGTCAAAAAACAAAAAAGTCAAAGCCGTTTTATGGAGAAATCTACCATGTCTTGGTCTGGGCTGGTCGATGTAAGTTGAGTCGGTGAGGTAGATCAACCTCACCGAGTTTAAAATGGATGGCAATGGCATGGCATGGCAGAGCAGGGCAGGGCATGGGTTAGCATGGGTTAGTCAAGAATGAGATGGCCTGGCCTGGTTTGGTCTGGTCACTCACTGTATTGTTGTCTCCTCACGATGAAATTGGTGTTTATCCAAGTATACTAGTAGTTGCTTGTTCATTTGTACTGTAACATCGTTCATTGGTTAGTAGCTGAGAGATGTGCGGTGCAGAAGTTGGTGATTAAGGCTGCAGATGGGAAATTACAGAGGTACATTGAATCTACACTTACACTCTTGAAAAAAGTATGGTATTCTAATGACCGACCCGATGATCTGGAACCGCCCTGCCTGCGAGTGCCAGATCATCAGCATCAGCGAGATTTTCATGTGGGAACAGGAAAAGGAAATGATGTAAGAGGTTGTTGACACAGAACTAAAACAATGTATAACATTTTGATATTCTCGATCCTTACTAAATTTACAAGGCCATGATACGGTGTACGTCGAGTATCGTCAAGCACGAGCATGAGCACGAGCATGAGCACGAGCACGTCGCTTGCGGCTGGGTTCAGAAACGTCAATGCATTAATAGTAAGCAATACCTACCGAAGTGAACGGACGTCATTAAGCACAACGGCCACCAACAAACTGGCCTAATACAAACACCAACCATGACCGAAGCGGGGCTGGAGAGGAGTCAATCAATTCAGGCTCTGTTTTTTTTTTTTTTTTCCCTCTGTGTCTTTGTTTGAGTATCAGGCTGTAACAAGCTGCAAGATGCATGCTGAGCTGGTGATGTGCTGTACCGAAGGGGAGGAGAAAGAGTCGAGATGAAACTTTACTGGGCAATAAACATGCAGAGACCCTTACTCCAAGCTTTGTCTAGCAATTTAGTTGCATTTCCCAACATCAAATCATGAAACAAAACCGGTCAAGATGATCATTTACCCGCATTCAAATGGTTCCACTTGACCAATCTATCTCTTGACACTCTGACTCTCCCTTGAGTTGAGCAAAATTCCTCAACTACTCCCCCTCAATGAGGAGTCGATTCGTCACCAACTCAAACTGTGACTTGTTTGTGGGCTATTGGTGATCCAGAACATTGGTGGAGCGCAGCAATAGAAATGCAGGGAGTCAGCCAGCAACAATTATCATCATGGTGACCAACTTCTGTATCATATCAAATTACATTACACGACATGAACCACCACCACCGTCATGTCGCTAATACAGAGTATCCGTACCTCCCACACACTATGGTAAAGGTAAAATACAGCTCCAAGGTTGTAGAGAGAGGGAGAGGGAGTTGGCGGTGCAAATCCAATTCGTCCGGATCATCCAAGCTCTCTTCCCCGTCCAGAGCAATCCAAGGATGGCTAGCAGGATAGACGGTAAAGTTAATAATTAGAGATGAAAATGGAAATGCAACATGGAGATTGCCGTGGTTAAAATCATGAACGGGTTCCAGAGCCGCTTCCCAGGCCAAAAAAGCAAAGTACCGCTACCTACAGGTGGTTGGAGGCAGCAGCTTCAGTGGACGAACAGAGGGGAAGCGAAAAAAGAGCCCGAGCTCCAAGCAGCAAGAACGAGAAGAAAAAAAAAGAAAACAAAGAAAAACCCGAAATTACTGGCCTGTGGCTTCCTTTCACTAGACTCACACCCCTCACCTCTTGCCATTCATGGAAAGAAGGGCCTCCTCCCTCAAACCATCTCCTCGCTTTTCTTTGCTTCTTTTCTTGGGTCCACTTCCCACCACCCGCACGTTCGAGTTCGCAAACCCACGCTAATCCTGACCCTGGCCCCCTTTTCGAAACCTTCGAGAATTCCAACAAGAACCGGGGCGAACAGAGCGGTCAATTCTACCCCTGCAGGCCTATTTTTCTTTTTCTTGTCTCTCCCTTCAGCGCCAGTCAGGGACAAGGGCTGTTCGATGCCCCGGGGGCCGCCAAGTACAGAACAGTAACACAGTACGTGCGTGTACGTGCTCAAGTTGACGCTACAGAGAGTCAAGTAACCTACGGTCGACGCCGAAGCCTTGCGGGGTTCATGGCAATCAACACGAGATGACGGATGGATCCTCTCATTTCTGCCATGATGAGGGAACAATCGACACCACAAACGCGTGGTGTTGCACAGAGTTGAGTACATATATGCAATGCAGTAGGTAGTGCTGCTTCTGGTCCGAAAGCGGCGGCGACAGGTCAACCTTTTTTCAACCGTCGTGCAGACGCCTGCATACTACGTATGAACTGACTGAACTGATAGTTAGTGGTGGTCGTGGCTGTCAGTATCCGTACCAATAAATCAAACCGTGTTGCCTCCCTGCCTCCAGCGATCCGTTTGGATCGGGCCACCCGGTCTGCTGGGTTTGACATTTTCTGCAGGCCCTTCTGAAACACCTTACGAGATTTTCTTACCCTCGCTCATCCTCTTTTACACATATGCCTGTCAGGCGTCTGCCCGCTGTCTGCCTCACTTTTTTCTTGTGCGGGCGGGGCTCCGTATGTTATATTGCGTATGTGCAGTTCATAATACATACACATGCAGTTGCAGTAGTCTACGACATGGGGATGGGATGGGATGCTCTTCCCTACCGAGACTACCTCATTTGTACATACGGTACAATCGACGAGATGCATCAGATCAACCCAGCCCACCGGGTCGCTTGTCCGCCGCCCCCTTTTTCCCCTGAGGCCAACGAGTCCGGCTCTTTTTTGTGGCCACTCGGCTTCTCCCCTTCAGCGGGGCGCCATGCGACAGGCTACAAGAAAAGTAGTCTCTTGGTAGCACGAGACCTCCCGCGGCGTCTCGAGCTGTACCGGCAAACACTGCCATGATCCACTTTCTACCAGTCCGGAAGACAGGATCTCCTTTCCGGCCCTCACAAGGATTTCCAAAGGGACGAGGTAGACAATGTCATTGGACAGCAACGAAGCGCCCGGCCTCAACGATGACGACAGTAGATGTGCAACTCATCCACGGCTGACGCGACACCTTATCGTCCGTTGGCGACAGCGAAGCCGAGGTTGTTCAATATAGGCTACAATTGAAAGAGTGTGTGAGGCTCTTTGTGCGCGATGCAGAATCAACAAAGTTTCAGGCTTCACCGACGATATGACTCTATCTGCACTTTGACTTGCAGATGCAACGCGGATCTGACACCTACCCGGCAGGCACCTGAAAGCGTCCACGTCGTCGGTACCCATTTCGAGTCTATTTCAATCTCCTACTGCACATCATGCATACAGATCAAAGGGAGCCGCGGGCGCGTGTGAAACAGGCGAGTGATACTGCACTATGCCGCTTCTGTGAAGGCCAACCGCGCGCGTCCAAGTGGGGAGCCATGCCTAGAGCCTAGATTTTAGCCACTTCTTGTGCGACAAAAGACGTAGTATTCGGGGCTTGAACAAACGCACGCTGGCGAAGCTCTGTTCTTTTTTGGCTTTGTCCTTCCCCAGCCCGGCAGTGATATTCGGTGTACGGATGTGGATTCGGACTTGGATTCGGAAGACGCGATTTCATACCAACCACAACCAAAGGGCGGCTCCCGAGTGATGACAAGGTGCGGGTGTACGGTACAGAACCGCATTCAGCATCTCAACCTGCTCGCAGACTAATTAAAGACGATCTAACAAATTGTATCTGTGGAGTCGGCTACACTTCCGGCAGTCTTTGTCGTTCAGGGCTTATTACGGCCCAGCGGGTTGGGTGCGGGTGGACCGCTTGACTGACTGGCCAGCTCAAAGTCGAGTCAGAGATGGATCTACTTTGTACAGAACAAATCACTGGCGTGGACCCGTCCTAGGGGGAAAATATACCCTACAGCTTCTATGTCCAACTTGAAACCATCACATTAATTGCAGCATTTTCAAGCCTCAATCACCGCCAGTTTCGTCTTGATGCCAGCCTACAGACGTGTGGCTTTCGCGCCGCAGCCCCGATTCCACGTGCATGCGGTAGGCGAAGGGTCCGGCGCGGCATGGCGGTGACAATGTCTCGGGTTCCTGATCAAAATCTCACACCTCAACGTCCGGCCCCTTGCTCGCTCATCCATGAGTAGCTCCTCTTCTTTTAACCCTACTTTATGGGGCTCTCCGGGGATGGTTATATTTGTGCTCCTACTCCAAACACAAACGTTTTACGTATTTGTTGGCGCTTCATCTCGATGACTACCATGGAAGTCGTGAAAAATTTCTAATTGATGTCAAGTAGTGGCCCAACATATGACTGGAACTCTCTGAATGCACACATATCTGCTCGGTCAATGTCAGCCACGTGTCTGTCAGACCGGCCTGTCAGGCTCTGGGCTCGCATGCAACAAATCAAATTACGTTGTTGCCTACCGGTTTATTTTTGACAAGGACCGTTGGCGAGAAACCTGGGATCTTTCAGTGATAGCCCCGCTGGCTGGGGGATGATGTCTGTACCGATCACTGGAGCAAGTGGTCTCATTTGCCTACTACGTAGAGATTTCCTTGAGCTTGGCAGCACTTACACATGGGCTACTCGGCCTAGTCGTGCCCTTCTCGGCCGACTAATATACACGAAGGAACACATACTCCGCGTCCCAAGTCGACACATCGTTGATTAGCATTGCTTTGTAATAAGCACGATATACTCTGTACTCACAACTCGATTTCGCTACGTCTGAACATATCACAATCACGTCCTTGAAAAAAAAAAAACATCCTAGTAACAAACACTGCCCTGCACACCGGATAGGAGAGGAACCTTGGCGATTCCTCGTCTTCTTCTAGTAGGTGAGCGTCTCGAGCTCGTATGCAGTAGGCAGTGAAACATGGTTGATGTATGACAAGGCTGTGGTGTTCTGATGGTGCTGGCAATGCAGGTAGATCCCGAATGACTCCTTCATGCATGGAAGTCACCTGCTGACTATGTGATCCATCGGTCTGGAAACCCCAACAACGGTAGGAGATGATTGATTCAGACATGCCGGAATAAACCGCCAGGCGGTGGGTGTGAGCGAAGAGTAAAGACTCATCAAGCGAGCAACGTATGTATCACGAATGAAGCAAGCATCGAATACAGGGAAAAATTGCCATGAAACAGCCATGTTTGCCTACCTCTGCCTGATATTCGCAACATGAGCTGGCTGAGCTGGCTACCTATGAATGTGGGGGGCAAACAACATGGACTTCTTGGAACAGACATTTACAACACCGCAACTCCTATCACAACATACACCGAACTGATATCTTTTTGTGCTCTACCCCAAAATCGACGTCACTACGCACCGCCAAGACTGGGATAACGGGCCATGCCATGTGCCAGGTCAATTGGTGATGGCGCTGACTGACAGACATTCGGCTCCGCTGGAATCTCAATGCTGTGCTGTACGCTAGCTATTGTGCACTGAAGAGGTGTGGTGCAGTTCCGGGAGGTCTTCCCTAGTAACATTATCGCTCCACAGCCAGGCTGAGGCGACCCCGGGGAGGATTTCCGTGTGACGAGCCCCGGAGCCGTTGCTCGCGGTTCACCGCCTCCTATCTGATATCCTGTCTTTTTGGGCAACATTGTGTGGGTTGAACTCGTCTATTGCAGCCAATGCGATAACATGGAAGTCAACTGACCGTATTTCAGGTTGCTGATGTTTTGGATGCATAAGGCAGCTTTGAAACAAGAATCAATCTGATGCCGTCGTGGCATGGCATGGTATGGTAGTCAGGACTTTTTGACGACGGTGCACCACTCAGAGCATGCACCTAGCCACAGCGGATATACCGGAGTGTGCAGGCGGTGGTAAGCCGCAGCGTTTGGTTGTGTTTTCTGTTTTGGTTTTATGGTTTCCAGCTCCATTCGCACCCAACAATTAAGCTCGAACCCAACCGTCAGTCCATAGGAGATTACTCAGGACACATCCCCGTGGGCTGCAAAATGCGCCCTTGCAAACCTGACGAGAGACTCTGATATCCCTGCAGAGGTACTTATTGAGTACTTTCGCCTGGACGCTCAGGGCTCACCCCGTCTCCGTCTCCCTGGGACCCAGCCCCTGCAGGCCCAAGCCCAATGTCCAGTCCGCCCTGTCTACTGTCAAACTAGGATGACTGAGGTGTGTGTCGCCCTAGGCTGGAGCCCCACTACCCATGTCATGCCCAAGAACTGGCCGTTCGCCGCATCGCAGCGCAGTTAGTGAGTGTACCTAGTGTCGGACACGACAGGAGATTTGCCCTTTGGCGCTCATGTCACCGCTCGTTCCAAGCTTGTGGTCTAGGTAGGGGAGAAACACCCCCAGTTAAGGGAAGGCCTGGCTACTAATTAATCCTGTCCTATTTACTCCAAGATGATCATTGTGACAAGTACATGTACCCCAGTCCTGGTCTGCGAGGGGTGCAACTACACCCACTCCATAGCTGCTTCTCATAAGTTAATACGCCCCATCTTGGGTCCTTCTTCTTTCCTTCTGCGAACCTTCTATAACCCTTTAATTAGTCTCCCTCCTCCCTCCACCACCTTGGTTCTTGCTCTCTGTGTTCTTTACTTGTTTATCAACTCAAACCTTTTTATCGATTCAAGCAACCGGCTTCAGCTTGTTTCTTACATTCATATACAACCATCTTTCAACTCTTACTCGACGACAACCTCTAGCGAAGTCGCTTGTCTCATGCTATTAAACACAACAAAACGAAGCAACTCAATTGGCGAATAAGTTTAAGATATCCAACAAAGGACGACATCAATTCACCAAGAGACATCACTTGTATCGAAAAAGAAAGCTTCCAGGAGGATCACAATCAGCAAAGATGGCGAGAAGTCGTCAAATGTCCGCGGCCAACCGCGATGCTAGCCGCAATGAGAGACAGCTTCCTCCATTTCCCACAAAGCAGATGTTTGTTCTAGGTATGAACTCAGCTTGTATGATTTCTGCGCTTCGTTAGATCTAACAATTGGCAGCCTGCTGCAGAATATGCGAACCAATCGCATTCATGTCTATCTTCCCCTACATCTACTACATGATCCAGGATTTCAACATCACCGATGACACCAACAAGATTTCAGTATATGCTGGCATGGTCACTTCAGCCTTCACTTTGGCCGAATTCTCTACTGGTGTTCTTTGGGGACGACTAAGCGACAAGATTGGCCGAAAGCCTGTTCTTCTTTTTGGACTGCTTGGAACTGCTTTGAGTGTGCTGGTTTTCGGCTTTGCTCCCAGCTTGCCAGTTGCTCTGTTTGCCCGCGCTCTCGGTGGTCTTCTCAACGGTAACATTGGAGTTTTGCAGACTACCGTTGCCGAACTTGTGACTGTCAAGGAACATCAGCGTAAGTTAGACCGAGCGATTGAAAGCGATTTGCTCTAACACTTCGACAGCACGTGCTTATACTATCATGCCTATGGTGTGGTGCATTGGGTAAGCGAACAGAACGCATGTAACTATCGATAGCAATTGCTGACTGGATTACCACTTTAGATCCATTGTTGGACCTATGATTGGAGGAGCTCTCGCTCGACCATGCATCAGCTACCCAGAGATCTTCGCCCGTGGAACCATTTGGGACCGATACCCTTACCTTCTCCCTAACCTTTTCAGCGCCGCCACTGTCTTCTTTGGTGTCATTATCGGGCTTCTCTTCCTTGACGAGACCCACTCCGAGAAGAAGAACCAGAGGGATCGTGGTCGGGAAATGGGAGATTACCTCGCTAGCTGGTTCGGTGGTGTCGCCAAGTGCAATGGACGAGACCGCTCTCCTGAGAAGCAGGCTCTTCTCGATGGAAAGCACCATGTTCAGTACCTGTCTGCCGCCCCCCGACCTGGCTCTGCGCATTCCGAGGATGAGGCTCTTCCTGCTTATCGAAGCCAGGAGAACTCGCCCCGACTGTCTCCCCAGTCCGATACCCAATCTCTGGTTGATGCCCCATTGGAGCCTGTTCTTGAGCGCAAGCCCAAGACTTTCACCAAGCCCGTCATCATGAACATCATTTCTTACGGTATTCTCGCATTGTAAGTTTCCTTTGCACCGAAAACATTGCTCAGTCACTAATACATCTTACAGCCATACCATGACTTTTGACCAGCTTTTCCCCGTTTTTCTCAGCACCAAGCGACCCGAGCACCCTGTTCACGACCTCCCCTTTAAGTTCACCGACGGATTCGGACTCGAGACTAAGATGATCGGTATCATCATGTCCGTTCAAGGATTGTACTCGCTCTTCTCCAACTACCTCATCGTCCCTCCTGTTACTCGACGACTTGGCTCTCTCCGACTTTTCCGAATGCTCGCTTTCTCTTACTTTGCGCTTTACTTGGTCACTCCTTACCTGGTGCTTCTCCCGGACTCCATGAGAATGCCGGCTATCTACCTCCTGGTCATCTGGAAGTGCACCTTCTCCACCATGGCCTACCCCAGCAACGCTATCCTGCTTGCCAACTCAGCACCCTCTAAGCAGGTTCTCGGCACGATCAACGGTATTGCAGCCTCAACTGCCAGCTTGTGCCGAGCTCTCGGCCCCACCTTGTCTGGACTGCTGTACTCTTGGGGTCTCCAGACTGGATACTCTGGATTGGCTTGGTGGTTCAGCGGACTTATCACCATTGTTGGAGCTTACCTTAGCTCTCAAATCACTGAGGGCGGTCCTCAGGAGGAGACAGTGCTGCCAGAGGAGGATCCCCTTTTGGACGAAAGTCTTTTCACCGACTACGACGAGGAGAACAGCGTTTAAGGGAACAACAAGCAGCAGCAACATGCGACTCGAATTTTTCACCTGGAGTTTGAATGTTTCGAGCAGAGCGAAGAATCGGAACAAAAAATCTGGCGTCATTGCTTTTCAGGGACGGATTGTATAAAGGGCACGCAAGGCTCCGGTCGAATAATACCCCCCATTTTTTCCAACACAGCGACGAGGCATGGAACAGGCGTTTTTATTACAACAGGACGAAAAAGAAGACGGATGAATCGGGATATCTTCTTTTTTCTCTCACGACACATAGACTATGGATTCAGTACAGGACGGATTCAACGACAAGTAGAAGGACATTTTGGTTTTTTTTTGATTTTTAGGACATTTCTTTGTAATGGAATTGCCACACGGCTGATGGCACCATTGTTCATGCGGCATCGTCAATATCGCGACCCCGGAGGTTTAGAAGGCGTTTGTCGGCATGGGCCTTTTCTTTTCTTTTTCATGTTGGTGGCCTCGAATGGGTCCGATTGTGTTTGTATCTTCAGGCTTTTAAGAGTATGCGATTTACTCAGTTCTGGCTACCTCGCGGGGCCAAACTGGCGGTGTAAGAGAAAGGAAAGGAACGGAATGGGAAGGAAAGGATAGGATAGGATAGGATAGGATAGTCTCGTTTGCAGTAATTTCAAGACTGCAGTCTCATTGAACAAGATTTATGCACAGAACTTTTACTTTACTCTGTTTCTTCAAGTGATATGTTGCTAGCTGGGTACATGGTGATATATGCATGAAGCGTTACTTGTGCATGCAGGGAACATGGTTTTGCAAGAGGTCAAAACATACATATTCCCGGCGGTCAGAGGTGTAGACGGGCGTGGGTACAAACTCGATCGGAAATCTGGTGGGATTTATCAATGTTCTTGAAGCATTGAATATGCATGTCAACGTCAACTAGGTACATATGTCGTTGGGTCTAGACCTCGTGATGAATCCTGTCCCACAAGTACTATGTTTTTGACTGTAAAATGCTAGGCGGGCTAGGATGGATGTACATAAACCCGTCTATTGCGACCCTTCTACTTAGTTAGTAACCCAAAGACGCATTAAGAAGAGAAGAGAGTCAGCAATCAAGAAAAGAGAGAACAAGAACAAGGCCTTGGCTACTGCAAACCAACACTGTGATCTGATGGTGTGAAGGGACACGGCGTATACTTTGCCTGGACTTGATACTGAAGGTTTCTTTGGTATGATGGAAATATCACAGAAGTACAAAGGTGACAATAAAATCAATCGATTATGCAGTCGCATGAATAGGTTTCTAATGAACAGTTGTACGATTCGTGCGCTGCTGGATGCTGATGTATCGAATCGACTCGACGGAGGGTGTGGCTAAGGAAGAAAGAAGAGTGACAGGACCCTTGTTGTGTGAAGAACGGGTCTGTACACCTTTTCCCGTAAAGTGATATAGCTGTTCAATCTGTGTTGGGTTTAACAAGTCAATCAGTAATGCTGTCATGTGCTGTGCTGTGCCGTACTGCCATGTCAAAGCCCACCCGTCCATTCCCTAATGTAGTATCAAACGGCGAGAGCTGAGAGGTACCAGCGTGTAGGACAAGGGACTGGGCCGGACTGTACAGCCGGGTAAGGTTTGCTTTTGTTACCTTGGGAAGCGGGGAAGAGACGAGACGAAGAAGAAGGAAAGAGAGAAGGAGAAAAGGGAAGACTGGCTAGGTAGCAGTAAGTAATGAGAATCGGTGATGGTATGATCAAGTCCAGCGAGGTAGTATTAGAGACTAATAGTACCAATAGAGAGTATCATCTATTTACCTTGACAACTTGATCAATGGCGAAATATAAGTGTACACACTGTACTTTCAGAAAACCCTTGTTTGTCTACCTACATCATGAAACAAGTCCATCTGACAGTAGAACTGCGATCAACCGCCATCACCTCGGCCAATAATTTGTTCCTCTAGCTCTTGACTGTATAAGTGCGTGCAGCTAGTTCCTAAATTCTCAATTCGGACACTTCTAGAGCCTACCTAAATTATTGGTTCCCTTATCTGATAGATACCGTCTTCGAATCCATTATTCATGGTTATACTTACGCAATGTAGTTTCTATACTGTAGCTACCTAGGTACCTACCTACCTAATCTTTTGGTTAATAATCCCTGCAAGTCAACCGTTGAATACACTACAGTAGACCTACATGACCTACAGCAGAAGACCAATCTTACAAAGGTTTGTCCATATCTTTTTCCTTATCAACCTGCAACCTGCAACCCACGCTTTGACAGCTCTTGTCCATTAGCGGCTACCTCGGCTCCGTCGATCCTTTCCCGCCATCTTGTCTCGTTTCCATCCACATCCCCAGACCATCCCACGTCCCTCTTTCAGCCTCCCTCAGCCTCCTCCTCCTCCGCCAGTTGGCGCTCACTCATGTTTGTGCTTACCGCATTCTCCGTTATTAATTGTTAGTCCCGGCCCGGATTACTCAATCTACCGCTCCGCTTTCCGACCCCCCCGTCTCCGTTCCGTTTCAAGCTCGAGCTCTAGCTTTCCATCATCAATCAACTCCCTCCAAAGAATCCAAACCTCAACCGACGCTGCTTCCCCGATTGACACTGTGACGTCGCACCTCCCCGCGCCTTTCGCTTCCCATCTCGTCACAAAAAACATCTTATCGGCGCCGCCACCGGTTGCCCGCCAGGCCCGTCACAATGCCTGCGCGTGGCCCTCCGTCTCCGAGTTCGCAACCTGCAAAGCGACAGCGACAAAACTCCTTTGACGATGATTCACCGCACAATGGCCAGCCGAGCCCTCGTAACCGTGAACGTGAACGTCTCCAGGCCGACGGCGCATCTGCCCCCGCCTCGGCATCCTCCACGACCACCTCTCCGACAGTAACGGCCAAGGCAGCCCAGAGCAGTAACTTTCGCAACGTCAGTGCCTGTAACCGCTGTCGCCTACGTAAGAATCGTTGCGACCAGAAGCTTCCGAGCTGCGCAAGTTGCGCAAAGGCAGGCGTCGCTTGTGTTGGCTATGATCCCATTACAAAGAAGGAAATACCACGAAGGTACGGTAATGGTCTTGTGACAGCGCGCGACAATTTCGACGTGCTGGCTGTGATGTGCTGCGCTGCGCCGCGTTGCGTTGCGCTTCAACTATCAGTCATTTGGTTTCGCGTGCTACAGAATTGCTGCAAGAATAAGTGAACGAATATTGACTGACCTACCGCGCAGTTATGTTTTTTACCTAGAGACTCGAGTAGAGCAGTTAGAGAATCTGCTCAACGCCAACAACATCGCTTTCCCCCCCGCCGAAAATCTTGAATTATGTTCCAGGATAGGTACCGACACCGCCAGTATCAACTCAAATACGGAAACAGGGTATTCTGCAACACCAGAAGCTGGCGATCGCGGCATGAGCAGACCTCAGACTCAAGCAGTTGAGTCGCTGAAGAAGAAACCAGGCCAAACTGGTTTCCTCAACAACATTGTGAGCCCCTCGAAACCTCGTTCTCTCGCGTCTGCATCTGGTGTCTCGTTTGCGCGGGTCGTATATGCTGCAGTTCAATATTCATCTTCTGGACAACCGAACCCGAACGATTCGAGAGCTCCCAGGCAACCAAGCGGAAATGGAGCCTCTCTGCGCGATTCCTTCTTTGGTCTGCATACCAGGCCTTCAATCAAGCCTGCTGCTTTCCCCAGCAAGGAAGTTGGCTTGCGACTTGTGAGACTATATTTTGAACATTCCAATCCTCAGATCCCTATCTTGCATAGGGGAGAATTTATGCAGCTATTTGAGCGTATTTACTCGACTAAAGATCCCGCTAGAGGTTCGCGAGAGTTGTATTTGTTGAATATGGTTTTCGCTATCGGTTGTGGTGTCATTGTGGGTGAGCCAGTAAAAACAGAATCATCCGGCGATTCTGGTATGGATAACAGGAGTCGTTGTGAGCCCGAGGAATATCATGCGAGCGCTATTGTACATCTGGAATCATGCCTAAGCAATAGCGGGGGAGGTTTGGAGGTGTTGCAAGCCGTACTTCTTCTCGCCAATTTTGCTCTCCTTCGCCCCGTTCCCCCTGGCCTTTGGTATGTGCTGATTGATCGTATGTGGTGTTTATGGAGCTCGCCTGACTGACATGGACCAGGTATATTATCGGAGTTGCCGTACGACTCGCAGTTGATCTCGGTCTACACTATGAGGACGACCGAGAAATCGATACTGGGCCCAACGAAACTGAACAGACAGACAATGCCCGGGAAAATGGCGCTCAGGGTCGGGGAAAGAAGTTGTGGATTCGAGATATGCGACGGCGCCTCTGGTGGTGCACGTACTCTCTGGATCGTCTGGTAAGCACATGCGTGGGAAGACCATTTGGTGTGAGTGATCAGGTCATCACAACTGAGTTCCCCTCATTGTTGGACGACGACTATATTACGCCGACCGGATTTCGAGATTCGCCGTCAGACCAGATTCAACCCAGCTATAAACATGTAGCGCATCATTACTTCCGTTTGAGACTGCTGCAGTCCGAGATTCTCCAAGTCTTGCAGTACAACCAGGCTCAGATCGCGAAGGCTGGTGTGCAGGGCAAATATCCCGATATGCACATTCATCTGCCGTCGCCATTCCTGGTGCAGTTCGATTCGTTCCGGTCGTGGCGCATAGATATTGATCGAAGACTCTATCAATGGAAGACATCAGCGCCATCAAAGCAGGAGACCGGTGTCATGTTCTCGACGGAGTTCTTGGAGCTCAACTACTGGCAGGCCATTATCATGCTCTATCGTCAGAGTCTTAGCGTCCCAGCTATGTTTGAGGGAGAGTACAATTCATCCAATGAGGTTAACAGTCCAACGGCGTTCCAAGCAGAGCTTCGTGAAGACGAGGACCGCATCTATCTCAAGGTGGCCGAGGCAGGTCAAAAGATTCTTCGTTTGTACAGGCAGCTTCACCTCAGCGGGCTTGTGAGCTATACATATCTTTCCACCCATCACCTGTTCATGGCAGGAATCTCGTACCTCTATGCTATATGGCATTCACCCATCGTACGAAGTCGCCTGGTAAGTTTAGACGAAATAAGAGTCTTCGGGGAAATATACTAATAGTGGACCCAGAGCATGGATGAAGTGGACTTTACTATTCTTGCTGCCAAATCGGTTCTCACAGATATGATCGACAAGTGTCCGCCTGCCGAGACATGCCGAGATGCATTCGATCGAACGGCCAAGGCCACCATTAAGATGACCTCCTCAACAGGCGGTTTCGGTGCACCGGCGGCCCGAAGACAGCGTTCTGCATGGAACACGCCACCCGACCAAGGACGACACCGTCCTCAGGGCTCAGACCAGGCGTCTTATCCAATCGATCTATCTCTCTCCGACTCTCTTTCTTCTCCCAGCATGTCGGTTACTGGCGACGGGAATGCGCAGCCATCGCCACCGATGGCGCGTTCAGCTGAAGGATACTTGATCCAGACACGAAGTAGAGGCGGGCCAAGCCCATCCGACTCTGGTCTCAAACAAGAAGGCTCTCCTGTAGAGTCAGGTATGGTGCCATCGCCTGTTCCTCGAAGAGTGACTTCCCAGCCATCCAACGGGGGTTCTTTTGGGGGCCAGCAGCAATTCAACGGGCAGGATTATCCAGATGCGCAGACAATGGAGTTCCTTCAAAATTTGGGAGCCTCTTCAAACGGCGATTTCAACCCTATGGACCAGTCGCAGCTCGATATGGGACTTAGCATGAACTGGGAGGGTCTTCATCACGACTTTGGTGAGGCACCTCAGCTGAACCCGTTTGATACCTTTTTCTTCGGTGGCCCTCAAGGAGGAGGTAACCAAGATGGTGGCATGAACATGTAAGATGGTGCGATAACTGTTGGGGTTGGTTCTGTCTTTATTGCTAGCGTGATGTCTAGAACGGATGCGAGTCTGCTCAGTGCAATGGGGGCGGTGCTTTGATGTTGTTTATTATGGGCTGCTGCATCAGAAGGCGAGAAATGCCGTTTTGTTGATAGCGGAAGCTCCAAAAAAGTAGATGTTGACACTTTTGCAAGCTGGGAAAATTTAAGAGCCGGGAAATCATGATGGTCGTTATCAGTTTTATACCATGGTGAGATATAAAGTCGATTTAAAGAGATGAGTCTATATCATGAATTGGAACAGTACATAGCTGAAGAATGGTGTTGATATCGTATTTGCTTACATGTGAATAGCTTCACGATAAGTCTTGTGTAGCATCTCTTGAAGTGACAGCTTAAAGGGAAATATTTAAAACTGACTAAATTCGTATGTGTATTATACCTTTGATCAAGCAAGGATTATTGTTCTTGCTATTGTCGCTCTTGATAACAGCTGCACCGGATAGACAATGATAGACCCATGAGTAGGTATACTGCGGAGCACCTTGTTTATATGAAGATTATCCTGTCAGTTTGAACTCTCTGGAGATAATCTAGATAGGTTGTGATGCACTATTGTCAGACCTTCAGCTTCTAATTACGTCAAGATCGAACCTTTTCGTTTAGCAAGAGATAGATAGCTACTATATATAACACATCTTTAATAAGACAGTGATCGATAGCAATTATTGTAACTGGCCGAAATTGTCGCAGAGGTGGGCTCTTATTAGCAGGCTCGCATTATTCAGTCAGTGGATAAGTACAGGTATCGTTCAGGTGGGTAAAGGTGGATAGGTTCCTAAGTAAGTGACATGGATGGAAGTCCATGCTTTCGGCCGCCATTTAGCCAGTCCGTTGACTTTGACTTTGACCGTCCCCAGCAACGTCATGTAGACATCCATTTGCATCCTCCTACATAATCCACCTCAGTAATCAATCAACCGACTCATTGTTGCCGAACTTCGTTTCTTCTACCACGCCCTAATAATATTAAAAATCAAATCGAACACAGTCGAAGCAACCGACAACCAGGAAAATACGTTTCTGCATATCGCGTCGCTCTGCACCATCGAACTGTTCGCATCGCCGTAGTCCCCACGACCAGCTAGCAAGCAACGTTGACTAGCAAGCTCCAACCACGATATCATCACCAAAGTTCAAACACAACAAACGCATCGGCTTTCACACGCAGGACGGCCCAGAGCCCTTGTGTATTGTCGCTCCCTTTGAGGAGCGGCGGGGATCATCATGGCGGTACAAGAGGGCGAGTATGTATCCCATGAATCCAAAAAGCGAACCTAGAGCTTATCAATCATGACTCAATTATTTGCATCACCACTAACATCGCCAAGTATCTATCCGACCGAGGCCCTCATTCTAAAACACTCGCGGATACATTACCGTATACCCGTGCGATCACAGTACGTCAACCATGCATCTTGTTCCGGCGCCATCAATTTCAGATAGCTGATGTTCTACAGGCACTGGCAGCTGCGCTCTCTCATTAGCGCTGAGAAGCAAAGCGTCGTATACTTCCCCGGGGGCACCGGTAGCAATCATATCCAACGACTGAACGTATCAACCCGAGAATGCGAAACCATCAAACTCCTGACTTTTGCGCCGCGATGTCTCGTTGCCGAGAAAGGATGGTTGTGCTGTGGGAGCGAAAGTGGCGACTTCGTGGCGATGCGGCTCGATGAATCAAACGACGATACCGATGACCCTCTGTCTGGAATTGATCCGGAAACTCGACTGAACCTCGGCCTTGACGCCTTTCCTAATGATCCCGTATTCTCCCTCATCTCGCGCGCCAGGCGATCTCAAAAGAACATGGTCGCCAAAAGTATGAAGTTGGCCAAAGACAGGGTAAACTGTATTACGCTCTGGTTCCCACCCACAACGATGCCGGCGAATGCAAAAGCCTACAGGGAACCAGTAGCAGTGTTGGCTAATAACGACCGGACAGTCACCCTAGTCAGCCTACATGATTTTGAAGCGAAAGACAAGACAGAGGCGTTGGATGTCATCACGTACCCCGACTTTGTCAACCGATCTCTTCTATCCCCCGATGGAAGGTTCCTGATTTCTATTCTTGACGATCCATACATGTACATCCACGAGCGAGTAAGGAAGACCGCCGAATCGCCAACGCCCAAGTCACCTGGTGATGTCGCATATCAATGGGAGCAGACTCAAAGAATTCTACTCAAAAGTCAAAGAAAAGACGACAGGACTGACAGTAGAGGAAGCTTTGCGGCCTGCTTCTCGGAATCAGGAGCATACCTTGCTATTGGAACTCAACATGGTACAATTTCTATTTTCAATGCCGCTCTTCTTGCAGATCCCGATGCCGACCCCCTTATTACAACATTTGAGTCCTCCCGGCCACGCAGTGGTCCTGGTGCTATCCGAGATATGGCCTTTTGTCCTGGCCCGTACGACTTGCTAGCCTGGACAGAAGATAGAGGACATGTCGGAATCGTCGATATGCGAAGTAACTTTGTCATTCGCCAGATTGTCGATATTGAAGACCCAGTTTTCGAGCATATCAACATTCTTGACCGAAACACGATTGACCCGCGTGCTTTAGATAGTCGTCGCGAGAGAAGAGATCAAGCGACGGGTACGAGCGCTACAGAGAATCATACCAGGCGCCGTGACGTGCTCGAACATCTCAATACCCCTCTTACTGCTAGTGAGACATTGGTGCTTGAAGCCATGCAGATGGGCCGAACCAATCGTGAGAGACTGGTCCAGCGCGCTTCGGCGGCAGAAGACAGACCAATTGGAGGGCCGACCAACTTTTGGGCCCGTCGCCGGGGCCCTACTGTTGCCCCTGACAATGCCGAGCCGTCTAATGATCGTGGAAGCAGTAGCGTTGGTCGCCCAATGGGGGGTATTCTGGGCAATGGTTATAGATTTCGCCCTGGTGGTATGCATACACGAGCTGCACGGCCCACCGGCATTCTCGAGGGCGAATCCCTCGAGGACTTTGGAAGAAGAAGACGTGGAGAGGAGCGCCGACAGGAAACTCTAGGTGAAACTGTGGCGATGCTTAGTAGGGAACGTCAGAGACAAGACCCCTCCTACCTCCAAGTGCTTGATATCCTTCAGGCGCGAGAGCGAGACAACGATCGCGACCCAGACGACACTACGATAATAGTGCCACTCGTGAATCAAGTTGTGAACAGATGGGAGGAGGACCATGGCGTATTTGAGGTACCGCCTTCGCCAGACAACACCGCCGGGCTGGCTTGGAGTGAAGATGGTCGTGTTCTGTAAGTGCTTGCCTCTCAACGTATCATAGAGTCGTGCTAATACTTTGTAGTTTTGTCGGCGCACAGAACGGCATATATGAACTTCACGTCGACGTGCAAAGCAGGAAGTTTTGCCCCAGTATTTCGATGAGGTGAAGCTGAGAAGTTGAAGTTGGCGCTTGGTCGAACCTGTCTCTTGACGAAGGCAGGCTTAAGAACCCTTGGCATTGTTGTCTTGCTTTGATACCAAAATGATGACCAATAATGATGGTTGTTAATACGCATTGGCACATTTCACCGGAGTATGTTGGAACTTTATGGCGTTTTCGATTCTTATCTAAGTCGGTTTCCCTGCACTTCGTGCCGTCTACTCGGCGGTTATTTCAAACTAAGTCGCGGAGGCAGACAATTGGGAACGGCAAATTAGTGGAATAAATTTGATATATGTGGTGCTCAATGTCTTTGCTTTACAACGACTTTGTCGACCCATACAATAAGTTCTGCACCATTTCTGCAATGGCTAAGGAACTTGTTAATCCAGGGCTTTCAATACCTAACAGATTTACCCAGCCCTCATACCCTTCTTCTTTCCGAATAATAAAATCTTGGAATCCTTTGCCCTGACGAACAGCATCTTGACCAGCTAGTTTGGGCCGGATGCCAGCATAGTCTGCTACCAAGGCTGAGGCATCGATGCCTGGTAAATAACGCTGGATCTCGTTGACGGCCTGCGGTAGACGCTCCGCGTTGACGGCCAGATCGTTGGGGTCATCAACCCATTCAACATCGGGACCGAAGCGTAGACGACCTGCAAGGTCAAGTGTAAGATGAGTGCCTAAACCTGCGATGCCAGGCTCGGGCACTGGGTAGATAAGCCGTGAGATTTTGGGTTGAGATGCAGAGTACGAGAAGTAGTTGCCCTTGGCATAGTACAACTTCTGGCGCTTATCAGACGGTACTATCATGTTGTGGACGACTGCCGCTCCAAGCCCCGCAGCGTTGATGAGCGTCTCGGTGGTGACACTCGACGTCTCACCAGTGGAAGCATCTTTAACCTCAATTCCCCAACCCTCGCTGCCAGGAGTTTTGGATCCGAGGGGAGTAATGTTAGAAACGGTTGAATTGAGCGCCGCGACACCGCCAGCGTCTTCGACGAGGCCCTGGAGACAGAGCATCAAGCCGTGCGAGTCCACGATACCTGTGGTCGGACTCTCGAGAGCGCACGCGGCGTGAACACCTTCACCGTCCCGCTCCACCTCTTCGCCGCTGACCCAGCGCGTCGGGACACCGAGCTCGTCCTTGCACAGGGTATGAAGCTTGTCAAGAGTTTCTTGCTGGGCCTCGTTCTGGGCGACGATCCATTTACCCGTACGGCGATGGCCGATGTCGTGCTTGTCGCAAAGCTCGTAGAGCAGATTCTTGCCGCGAATACAAAGCCTTGTCTTCAAACTCGAGGGTCCATAGTAGATACCCGCGTGGATGACTTCGCTGTTGCGAGAGCTTGTCTCTGTGCCGATGGCATCATGGCGCTCGATGAGTACAGTCGATGTGCCATCTCTCTGCGACAGCTGGCGGGCTACTGCAAGTCCAACGACACCGCCGCCTATGACCTGATGCAGTGTTAGAATTTTGTTCTGCGATTGCTTTTGTGATGCATCCTGGCAAGCTCAATGGAGTTTGTTCTCCATTGGAAACCTCATGATCTAGGTGGGGTTCCATGAGGATGAGCTTGTTATGAGAGAAACTTACAGCATGGGTGAAATCAACCCTGGCAACTGCTGTTGAGCTGAAGCTGTACCTTTGGTGGGTTAGTAAGTTGGAAGAGAATTTTCGTGTCACAGAACGGAGCATCATTGACGTTGTCGAAGGTGAGTTGTAAATTTGCGAGTGTATTCGGCGTAGAGACCTAGACACCGAGGTGCCAATGACGCCACGCTAATAGGCAAATATTCACTACATGCCGACGTATCCTCATATCTTCATATAAAGCGATATGTTGACCTAAATCCGGGGGCCTTTCAAATATTTTTGATTTTGTTTGCGACACGTAAAGAATAACCGCTCATGGTAGAGGCCATACCCTAAAGCCGCCATGATTCTCATATGCTATGCAACAAAGTCATGCCACATTCGTAATTGCAGGAATGTCCGATTCTCTCAGAGCACTATCCGAAATCACCATGGTCTTAAATAGTATGTGATTTACTAACGCCATATGCATTCCTATTGATCCCCGTCCTTGGTCAATCCCAACTTCTAGATTGGGCTTTGTCGCTAAACGCCATGATAAACCTCACTCCTCGTGATGTGTTTTTGAGCAAGAAAGGATGAGAAAGTACAAGAATCTCAAGTATCCTTACTCTATTCAGTAGCAGGCTTATCAGCCTCCTTGTCCACCACTGCAGAAGACCTCCTCGACTGTGAGTAATGGGTTGGGTCATGAGCGACAGGTGAGCCGGTTCCGACATCTGTCAGTTGTTTCTCTTGTAATTACATGTTAGATACAAGCAAAACATCAAAATTATGCGTCGCGCTTACCTAGTTCTCGGATGCGATTGCGAAGCATCTGGTTCTCACGGGTGAGCATCTGAGTCTCGGCTTGGTAAAATGCACTCTCGTCCCGACCGCCTAGAACCCAGTCCTCACTATTTCCACCTATGGACGTTGAGCGAAGTCTCGGAGAAGCGCCGCTGCGGGTGGGTGTTCTCGAGCGTCGGGCTAGATCAAACGAGCTGCGAGGGTGACGGTGACTGTTGGAGCGAGACCCCGAATCGCCCGTGGGAACAGGAGGAATAGATACATGAGAGCTCGAGGCGTGAGGAGTTCCATGGCCCGGTCGCTCGGCGATGGCGCTACCGTCATCTACGGCTGAACTTTGGTTCTGATTATTTGGGTTGGCAGCTTGGAGGCGCTGGAGCTCTAGTTGTTGCTGTCGGATCATGTGTAAGAGGCGATTCTATAGGTAGATGGTTAGTTGTCTGTCATGATGATCATGATAGCGCATGGTATCGTACCACTTGACCTTCCTGCTCCGCTTCTATCACTTGATGTATCTCGCCCAGACTAGGTGCTCTGTGATGACGAGCATCGCCCGAGAGAGGCGATGCAGAAATAGGTTGTGGACTGGCGGTTGGAAGCCCAGATTGTTCATTAGCCATTTCGCCTGACGATGGGATGGCGGGATCGTTGAGTTGCGAGTTCATTGGGAGGTTTGGCCCTTTGCTGGTTTGAGGTGATGTTTAAGTGTGGAGGAAGAAGTCGCAAGAAAGCCAAGATCCTGAGATGAGAAATGTCAGAGTTTTATTGCTTTGGTTCTGGTAGGTAGAATGAATGTTGGTGGATGTTAGTGTTGGAGTCCGGTCATGCCTGGTATGGTAGCTTGCAGCTTGCAGCGATATGGAAACTGAATGTGGGGAGCTACCTTAATGGGTGACTGACTCGCTGCGGGGATGCTATGACATGGATGCTTGCGTTTGGGGTTACGCATGTGTGTTGCTTGTGTTATCATTTGGACTTGTTAGGCGAGCAGCTGATATTACAAGGAAATTGGCCAGGATGAGCTGAATGCACAGAAAATAATTGAAGAAAGATAAGGCTGTCTTGCCTCTCTCCTAGATAGACCGCTACGCCAAAGCTTTAGGATACAAAAATAATTAAACTAAGCCTATATTCTGAGTAGCATAAACTCGCCCACTAATTTTGTCATCCACAGGCCATTTCTTCTGATACCCTGAGGCTCTCCCACCTTGAGATTATAACCAAGTCAAATGACTGCCTTGTTCAATCCAATATTTCTATCATGGGGTGGTAGATGATTGGCTGGGTAACTTTGATATGTATTTCAGCTTTGGAAAGCCTCCGCTTTATCTCGTGCTCAGAAGAAAAAGATATTCATCATTCATTGAATAATCGCCTTGATTGGACCATCTGCAACCTCTCTGTACCGACTGGACAGGATGCGCTACTTGGTAACCGGACTGTATGATAAATCCACTGGCCCTATAGGATGGCCTGTATAATCGAGAGAATTTCGAAAACATTCTGGAGTTCAGTAAATAGGTAGGTAGGTTGTTGGTTCATGTTCAGTGAATGAATAGGTTATGGTAGAGAAAGCAGAAGCGGGCTGTTTAACTGCCCGCCTCGCAATGCTTTTGTATTGTATAAGAATAAGGTTGCTCTTTATGCCCTGCAATTAGTAATAACGTACCTAGACGTACGTATAGCGAGGGAAGTAGTAGATTCAAGTCTTAGGCAGGCTTCAAAAAGCACGCCACAAAACCATCAATGTTCAGTGAATGAATAATTTACACTGCTTCCTCTTCAAATGTTTAATGTTTAGTTAGAGGTTGGCAAGTGACTAGCGTGGCGGCACATCCACTTCTCTTATCGATAAGAATTTGCGATCAAATTTTGGCGGGCATTTTTTGTACGTCTCTCGCAAGTCTCGATCCAATCCATATCCATCTACCACATCCATCTCAATACCCAACTCCATTAATCAATCATGGGTCGCGAACTCCAAAAGAAGAAGGCTCGATCAGGCCGCCAGCCCGTCAGGCAGCTCAACAGATCCAAGAAGATCCTCAACCCCCGAGGCAACGATGCTATTGCCAAGAGCTGGTTCGTTCCATCAATCTTTCTCTGCCTTATCAGAAAGTAAGGCCCCGGCTAACATAGAGAACTTGTAGGAACAAGAAGGAGACGCTCTCACAGAACTACCGCCGTCTCGGCCTCGTAGCCCGTCTCAAGGCCCCTGCTGGTGGAACAGAGAAGACGCTTGGCGCAACCACAACCAGCGCCTACAAAAACGACCCCTTCGCCATCGCCACGATTGAAAACGCCGTTGTCTCCGAAGCGCGTGTTGAGCGCGACGCTGACGGCAAGATCATCCGTATTCTAGGCTCCGCCAAGCCCAACCCTCTCAACGATCCCCTCAACGACCTTGACCAGGACAGCGACGCCGAGGACAAGCCTGCTGAGGAGTGGGGCGGTATTGAAGACAAGGCCGACGAGGAGGAGACGACAGACGTCGTCAAGCAGCTCCTCGAGCAGGCTGCACAGCCTGATTTGCCCAAGAAGAGACACCAGAGTGCTCGCGAGATTGAGTGGTTGGAGAAGCTGGTCGCCAAGTACGGCGATGATACGGGTGCCATGTCCAGGGATCGCAAGTTGAACCCTATGCAGCAGACGGCGGCCAACATTGCTAAGCGACTTCGCAAGATGAAGAAGGAGAACCAAGAGTAAAGTACAGAGATCAGGCACTTTATACAAGAGGGGGGGTTTTCGAAGAGACTTAAAAGGCTTAATCGCCATATCATCAAGTACGGAGCATCAAAACTGGCTTAGAACAGAAGGCGTTGGGAGTTGGTCTCGAGCATCTTGGGGAAAAATGCAAGACGTCGTATATAGGATCCTCATTTACACGACTGAACTTTCTATACTGTCAAAAAAGATACAGGATAACAAAAAGCACAAGTATGTGCCTTGGATATATAGTATGTATGTGTACGTGCAAATGCCCAACTTCATATATGCAAACCGAGGCAGTTCCTTACATGGCCCTTGTCTCTTTCTGCACAATTCATGACGCCGTTAAACGCCTCTCCTCCATATAGAGACGTTATCCACCACAGAAAAATGTCGAGCCGCATTCCAGACGCAGACGTTTCCCAGGCTATTTCCACACCAAGTAAAATAAACACCGTTGCATAAAAACAAAGAAACCAATCTATATCCTTTCTTTCATTTACATGCTTTTTTCCAAAAGTTAGTGTCCCCTGTCGTAGTTGGCGGCGGGGAACTGGGCGGGAACATCCTCGTATGGGTGACCGCCTGTAGGGTTGGCGTAGCTGGCTGGCATAGAGGGAGGAGCGCCGCCGTGGTACTGGGTATCGTTATCGAATAGGGTGTTGGTTCGTGGGGGAAGAGCACCGAAGCGATCAGGATCATCGTCATCGGCGCTATAGGGGTTGGCATCGCCGTAGCGAGAGTTGCTGTTGTAGCTGCTGTTGTTGTAGCCACCGCCGTAGGCGCTACCTGAGGGCTCGTGATCGTCCATGTCGACTCGCTCGTAAGCTTCGTCGCCGTGGGGAGCCATGGAGAAAGCAGCCTTGTCAGGATCAATGTTGTCGCTGCCCATCTGGCGGTTGTCGTAACCTGGCAAAACGTTGTTGTTGTTGTAGTAGTTGAGAGTGTAGAGGGAGACAAAGGTTGAGCCGCCGAAGAGGAGACTGCCGTGTTAGTTAGCAAACAGCCTCAATTGATTCAGAGTAGATCTACATACGTTACGAGGACACCACAGCCGACAACACCCTTGCTGATGCTGCAGGCAGTGCCGCACTGCCCGGCGGCGTTGTAGGAAGCCTGAGTGGCAAAGGCAGACAACCATATGATAGTGAAAGCAGCGTCAACAGCAAGCATAGCATGCGGCTGGGCAAAGCGTCGAGTGCGGCCCCATCGGGGGGTCATGATTAGGAAAATCCAAGCCGGCACTGAGAGGAAACACTAGATTTCGCTATTAGTTGACCACCATACATGATATATCGGTGATGCATGTCGACGTACCACTCCGAAAGCCCAACCGTTCTTGCCCGTGATCTCGGCGTCCTTTGCATTGAAGACACCGATTTGCAAACACCATGCGACGAGAGAGAGAATGATCTGAAAAGAGTGAAGACCCAGTTTCAAGTTGGGGACGATATCGGGATCAATATTGAACCGCATGGCTAAAGGTTGATGTGAAGATTGTGTATACGCAGATACTAATGCGAACGCAGAACAGAGGAGAGGTTGCAACTATTGAGCGAGTCAAGTAGCGAGTAGGCTGCGAGTTGTATGGGATGTGTCTTGTTGGCTTTTCAGCTGAAATCGCAAGGGCTTGTTTCGTCACAGGTATATCGGTTAAAGGGTTCCGCCGTGTGTCGTCTATGCTTTTTTGGAGGGAGGAGATGGGACTCGCTAAGTGAGGGCGTGAATGGGAAAATGCAACAGAACAAAGAGCGTTATCGTCAATAAAGATGTTATTGTTGTTGTTGATTGAGGAAAAGACGTTGGCGTTAGACGTTGGGTTGGGTTGGGTCTGGGCCTGGATTAAGTTCGATGGTCCTTGGAAACCCTGACGAAACAGGTTCCCTGGCCAGCGAGAGCCACTCCATCCCACTCCTTCCTACTCACTGTCGGTGACCATGACGCTCGCTGGAACAAGCTGGAGAAAAGCCAAGCATAGGCGGGGTCCACAGTGAATCTCACTGGATTGGTTAGCGCTTGTCTACGCGTTGCTAGTTGCAACAGCAGGGCTGGGCTGTCTGTGTGGCTGTGGCTTGTCCATGATTCAAGATGACCTCTCTCTACCTGTATCTAGACGCCATAATCGTCAAAGTGCTGAAGTTGTCAGCGCTAGTCCAGGGGTGATATGACCCCCAAATCACATCCGCGGAGCAATGATCATAGGGATTGCCTCGCAATGAATCTCCATGTCTGCCCTGGCTTGTCTGGGGCTTGCCATGCCACAACTGCGCCACGGGCGAAGAATTTAGGGGACCAGCGTCAGACTGTTGGCCAATGGCAAGGCACAAGATGCGAATTATATCTAAATTTATACATAATATGCTATGCTTCGCTTCAGCTGGGAGACTTGTCGCGGAACGTTTTATGTCATTCCCGTTGAGGCAAAACGATCGTCTCTCATCTCGTTTCTTATTTATTTCTCTAAAACCCGACGACTCCCTTGTAATTATTCCGACACTATTCACGTCTCTTGCTGTGCTGTTACACTTTACATGATAAACATCTGAACAGCCACGATGATTACGCATCTTTATTGTTTGTTTTCGGATGATACGGGATGTTGTGCCGCGGATGACGTTGCACCAAGACTTGCAGTGCATTAGTTCCCTTCTGCAGATATTTCATGACAAAGCTCAAACTGTAAGGTCAATGATTGCCCGAAGTTGTCATTGACCATCAATGAATTCATGCTTAAACGACAATTAAATGCCAGGGGCTATAGCGGATACTGGGGGTCCTAACCTAATCGCCTCTGAAACCGTCATTCAAACAGGGGTCTGTTCTCATCGTCAATCACTGAATTGCTTCAAAGGATGAATGACTTTGAAATGTTTATCAGGTTACTAAGCACTGGTCGTCGTAGTATCGATCTGGAAATATTTCTTTCGTGAAGAAATTTACAATAACTCAACTCATCACATTATACAATATTCACCAAACTTGACAAACACCATTACACTCCAAAAGTCAACAAGAACTTGATCATGTTATTACTTATTATCTACACAGTCTTGTCATGATAATGTTGCTTCCAGACCCCGATTGGGTACCTATTCATGTGGTATCTCCCATTCCAACACTAAGAGCCATGTTGCGTCTCAGTGACATTCGGCCGTGATATCGTAACAAAGCAAATGCTTCCCAAAGTAAACAAATTATGCAACGCCAGCGCTGAATGCATTCTCGTTAAGTACCGCCCATTCCACTCCTTGTTTTTGTCTTTGCTATTCTTACAGCAGCAATGCTATGGGTACAAGCACAGCCATGGCGATTCCAGCTGGTGGTTTTCTACCCATCGCGGCTCCATCTGCGTCCCGTGAAGGTGCTGTATCTCTCATCTTGGCGTAGTTCCTGATATCCTTTGATAATCCACCAGGGGTCTTTGATTCATAATCGGAGTCAGAGTCGCTTCCGAGACCAAACTCGGCAAAGTTGGAGGAACTAGCTGCTTGGCCCTGGTACTCGATGACCTTGTGCTCAAGAATAGTGTTCTCCAGACGTACCGTTTTAGGGCCATCAGCGACTTCAGTTCGCAGCGTTGAAGGAGACTCGAAAGAGCTATCGGCTGCGGGTGTGGCTGTTGGTACACTTTCTTGATAAGGCGAACCGCCACGGGGATAAGTCATGGTTGCAGTGATGGGCTCATCTCCGCAGTTGTTGCACATCTCGACACCAGAAGTGAAGCCGTATGGAACCCCAGTCGGCGTAGCACCAGCCGGCATAGCTGACATGCCCCGATACACTTCCTTGACAGAGTAAGGAAATTGTGCGATGCCTGTTGGAGCAAAGACATCTAGTGTTGTTGTATATGTGTTGGTGTATGCACAATCTGTGCAGTCACAGTCTCGACACTCAGGCATATCGACAGTGTAGTAGTTGTCTTGGCCTTGAGTGGGTACCGCAGGACCGAAGCTTGACTGTGTAGTACTAAAGCATTCTGTCATTGTGCGGGTGGTATAAGTATATCGCTGTGCAGAGCACAAAGTGCTAAGCAGTAGCGTGATAGTGATGTATTTCATTATAAGAGAGTGAGCAGAATCAGAACAAAGGGAAAGGAAAAGTCAGCAAGACGAAATGAGATTCATCTAAGACAGGATCTACGAGGAGTATCTATACGCAGATCTATTCCGGGTCCTGGGGGCGATACGACGAATCAGCGTTTCGATGTTCCTTGCAGATGGTGCCTTGCATACAACTCTATCTTCGATCTCACAACCATATCTGGGTTCTGAGTTTTCCATCTTGGATGGCCCATTACATCTCATCGTGACCAACTGGTAGGGATCAAGATCAGGGTCGGCCGCTTCACTACCTGAGTGCCTGACAACCACTACGGAAACTGTACCGCAGGTTCGTCACGATCGACGGATCTAGAGCCTATCTCAGTTAACAGGCAGACATCGAAGATCCGTTCCTGGCGGATCTCGCGGTATCCGTGTTACAAAGCAGAACCTTGTGAAGCCATCTTTACGTATCAGATATCTCCATTCGCTTGAACGAGTTTAGAATATGACCGCTTTTGATGTTCATGCTGTGACTAGAGGCTCTCGGATGTCTCTCCGGCCTGTCACTCTTGGGTAATTCGACTAGACTCTCCCTGGCCCTCGTACTGTAACGGGTCGTAGATCAGCTCCATTGTTGGACAGAGGCATTCTTTAGTAAAGCCACATCCTTTCAGGAGAACTCAAAATGTAGGAGAGAATGGAGATCTTGACTGTCTATTTCCGTACGTGACAGTGTATGTGGCGCTTGTCAAGATGCCAAAGCGGAAGCTAAATAAGTGCTGGGGAAAAGCAGGTCACCCGTTTCCTGGCCATAGCTTCCCTTGTACGTCTCAATTTGCTTTGTACTGAACTAAACTGAAAGCATTAATTAAGCAAGAAGTTTGATAGGCTCGAAACAGCTCCTCACTAGGGGAGATGCCCATATCTCTTTTCCATGTCCTGTGATAACGGGGGGTTGATACTCCCGATGCAGACTGTGTAAGTATCTTTACAGATTAGTCCAAGATGCCAGTTATATTACCTCACTACGTCTCTAAAGAAGCCAAGATAAGACGTGATGTGGGGATCTCCAACGAACATGGCCTGGAGGGTCTGATTTACAAGATCAGCATATCAGGGACCAACACTCATCTTCAAGTCAGCGTCTAGACTCAACGGATCTTATGTTATAATCTTGCCACTCGGCCCTACTACCAACGGAATACTCTAAAGGAAATAACAGACGTTGCAGGACCGTCGTCTGTGCTTCACACTACATCGCGAATCACTTTACTATTCCGGCCTGGTGTCTTTTTCTCCCTCACTCTCATCTACTGGCGTGTAACAGGAAGCTTATCTGTGAACTGGAGGGTGCAAATAATAGCTAAGCAAAGATTCTACGCATAGGTGGCAACGGATGTCCTAATAATTTCGTCTCCCAGTAGCAGGGTCTCTTGAGGCTTTGTAACGGAAAGAGGCACGATAAACTTTACAACAAGCAAGAAAAGAGGCTCTTTTTCGGTGAAAGCGTCCGGATGGCGTTGAAGAAAAAAAAGCCACGATATTAATGTCTCAGATCTTTGACCCGGTCTAGACTAAGCCTTGGCACTATCTAGTAAGCCATGTCGGGAGAGTTGACACAATAACTTCTACATCCGCACACTGACTCTTGGTAGTGCATTAATATCACCATCTTTCAAATCTCTAGTCCTCTGTCGATATGTCCCCTTTCCGTCTGTAAAAGCAATAGTATATCTCAACCAAATCGGTTAGCTAGACAACCGTGACAGCCCTTCAGCAACTCTGTCGGCCGCCCGTGTCGAGGCTCCCTAATATGTGGCTGATCGGTGGATAACCTTCAGGCTCCGATTGAAAATGCCCGTAAGTTGTTGAGGGAGCTTGGACAGCCGTTGGTAAGGCAAGGCTATATTTTGCCGTGTTAGCTGTATGTTGATGCTCTAATATACGGGCTCTGAACTGAGGAAAAGTCAGGACTCAAGCTCAATATGTAATAATGAATCGATGGCCGGAGAAATTTGTATAAACTGGCTCACCGATTTCATCTCTTACAATATCATTCAGTATCGATCCATTGCTCTCCTTGAGTTCTGTGTAACACAGGCAGATCATCGTTCTCAACCTTGGAATCAACCGTTTTGAGACATTAACTTTGGCATTTTCGGCGATCATTCCTCCCAGCAACTCATTTTGTGATATACCTTGAAGGGTCAAGGCGGAAGATTTCCGATGACGATCTGCACTTTAGTAGACGATCAAGAATTGTAAGATTATGACAATGTTTCGTCATTTGACACCGAGTAAGTCGACTTACAATCCAATGTTGAATAACTGAGAAAGATATCAGACGGTAGCCCTTCCTCAATCTAGTAGAAAACCTGACTCTAAAGTCAGAAGAAAAGAAAAGCAGTTTATGTATGATGCCAGTTGAGACCGGATTCTCATATTACTTATTCCTACCCCTTTGAACTCAAGTTTAGACATGCCTCGTTCCGCTGTATGATATGGACATGTTGTTGCTAGGATGGGGTAAACTCGCTCTTAAGTACATCATTGGCAACTCGGAGATGTTGTTTGGGCTACTACAGCGTCGTATCCGTGATTCACATTTACAATCTAGCTACCTCATCTATCCATCTATTCGTTTTGTATACCCTTTGTGCCTACCTTGGAAAAGACCTGGGGTAAATTTTCCAGTATCCATGCAATCTCGTATCATAGCTTATCGTCTTCGTCGGGCAAATCACCGTCTCTCAATAGTCGAGTGTAGCGTATGCTGCTTCATCAGTGATACACAAATCAAGCCCAAGATTGAAAATGCCAGCAGTGTCAGCCAAACACCCCTGAAAGCATCCACAAAGGAGCTAACAACTCCATCATACCATCCTTCGGGGAGATGCTTAATCTCATCGAGATCATCTCTGATACGACGAATCTCATCTGCAGCGCCAGGCTGGTCACCGAATCTATCCCAAAGTCGTGCTTTGAGGATGTTTTGGTAAACAGCCGACCCTATGGTGATTCCAACGGTACTACCAAGACTGCGTGCCAGGTCTAAAAGGGTTGTTAGCAATACCAATCACCACCGTGTACATGGACAACTTACAGGTTGCAGATGTGATAACAGCTTGTTGAGAGTGGTCCACCGCAGCAATGCATGCTAGTAACGTCGTTGTGAGTGTCGCACCGTACCCGGAACCGATCAGGAAGAAAGAAACACCCATCAGCCACTTGGGACTATACTGATTCTGGACGGTAAGAACCACTACACCGGCGATGAGAACGAGTAAACCTGCTACCCCGAGCCTGGTGTACTTTCCAGTCTTCTTCATGACGAAGCCAGAGAATAGGGAGCCGATCGAGATACCGATCGGGGATGGCAAGATCTGGACACCTGACTGCGTGGCGCTGCTACCAAGAACTTGCAGGTAAAGCGGAACGTAGAATAGGGCCCCCATGACCGCCATGGTGCAGGCCAGATTGCAAAGACAGGCGTTCAGGACAGTTCGATCGAGAAGAAGCTTTACAGGAATGATTGGCTGGCGGGCCTTGCTCTCCCAGAATAAGAATAACCCAAATGTGATGACGGCGAGAGGAATTGTGGTCAAGGGAAGAGGGTGCGTCCACGGGACAATGTTACCGCCCGAGTTGAGTCCCAAGAGCAGCAACACCAGAAATGAGCATGTCAGGAACGCCCCGATAAAGTCTATACGGGCGAGGAATGACTTGTCCGACTGCTTGGGAGGGACTCTGACCAGGAAATGGACGGCCACTGCGGAGACGAGCACCGGCGGTACCTGAATCAAGAATGCGAGTCTCCAACCTTGGGAGGTGTGGTCGTTGATTAAACCACCAAAGACACCACCAAGCATTGCTCCGGAACCATAGCAGATATTACCGAGACCCTGGACGATTCCTCTCTTGCGTAGAGGAACCAAATCTGAACCCAAGAAGGTAGAAATACTCATCAAACCACCGCCACCAATACCCGCAACAACGCGCCCGATGATCATAGTAGTCTGGCTATGCGCGAGACCACAAATGAGATTACCAACAGCGAAAAAGATGTTGCTGAAAACGAGACCCGGTCCTCGGCCGAAGATATCCGTCAACCGACCTGAAATGGGCTGGCACGCGGCATTAGAGATGAGATAGGCTGTCGCAAGCCATGATAGAAGACTTAGAGACTGAAACTCGCTCGAGATGGGTCCTGAAAGAGTTGCGATAATGGTGGAATCGACAGCACCCAGGAAGACGCCAATCCAGGCAGTACCGAAGATGAGAATGAGCTTCGCGGTTGGCACCTCCTCAGCAACGACAGTTGTCTCCTCTTCCTGTCCTGCCGGAAGACCCTGATTCGGGCCAGGTCCTTGGGCCTCACTTTCTGGCTCGGCATCTTGGTTCTGACCTTGACCATTTGATTTGAGCAAAGGAGTTCGTTCATCACTCAATGCAGCGACACCGTTCTCGGCCACGGCAGACGCCGCGCTGCCGCTCGCAGTTCCTCGCATATTGACTCTTATCAATGAAGTGATAGAGAAGGCAAGATATTTGAGAAGAGGATATTTGGTAGCAAGACAAGAGTCTATTGTGGGTAAGAATTACGTGAGATTGATGTAGCGCAAAGAGAGGTCTTGTCAATAATATCGAGATTCGATGATTAACGCTAATATCGGCTTCCGTCTCCAACCACCTTCCTTCATGGTCAAAGACGGGGATAAGATATAGATAGAACGCAAGGGACGGACGGAAACGAACCAATGACATCAATGGTCTAGGGTCGTTAGTCTGGTGCCACCTTGAACCGACAACGGAGTTGATTGAAGTCTTCGTACAGAGCATCCATCATGCATTTTGTCCTCCTCTCATGACATTGAGGCAACACCATCATGGCCAAGTACAACATGATTCATTGAATATGTACTCATACCAAGGTAACACACTGCCCCGACGACCTTGCTCGCCGCTCCTCATGAGTGTTCCGTTTTAAGTCTAAGTCATTTTGCAGAGAAACAAGTCTTTTATGATCATTTTTCATTCAATGTATTTTTCTTCTTTTTCACTCATTTATATACTCATAATTTTTGTAGTCATGACCAAGTCCAGACAGTAGATTCGCTACATGAATCTTTCTGTCGAGCCAATCGGGCTCTTTTGCCATTAAATGCAACGCTATGCAAGCTCATATCTTTCCATGTACGTGGCTCTTCGCCAATTGGAGCAGAAAATAACGGGTCAAGTTCTTTAACGTGAATCATAGTGACATCTCGATCTCCATGATCTCCTTGATACCCTCCTCAATACCCTTGGCCTGCTCGGATGTGAGACGGGGAAGGGGTCGTCGAGGGTATCCGCCATAGCCGTAGTAACTTTGAATAGCGGACTTGGTGCCAGCGATGGCAGCCTTGGTCAGCACCCAATCACCCTTGGAGAGCTTCTTCTGGAGAGCTTGAGCCTCGTCCTTCTTGCCCTTGACGTAGAGGTCCCAGACCTTGACGCAGGTCTTGGGCATGACGTTGGCACCGCCAGCAATAATACCGCTGCCACCACTGACAAGAGTCTGAACGGTGAAATCGGCGATGCCACCAAAAGCAAGGTAACCGGAGCCCTCTTGGAAGGGTGTCTTGGCATCGGAAGCGAGAGCGACTCGAGTGAGCTTACCAGTGCTTCCACAGGTGAACTTTGTGCCGATAATGTTGGGGTGCTGGCCGAGCTTGATGAGGAGGTCGCTGTCCATGTCAAGGCCAGCGACAGCACCAGGGTAGTTGTAGAGGATGATGGGGATGGGGCTAGCGTTGGCAAGGTCGATGAAGTAGTTATAGACAGCGTCCTCGCTCATTTGAGCCTTGTAGTAAGAAGGAGGGAGAACCAGAGTGGCAGCAGCGCCAACGTCGGCAGCCATCTTGCACAGCTCAACAGTACCCTTAACGCTACCTTCTGTGGCTCCGAGGACAACGGGGATCGATTGGAAACCGGCCTCGTCCAGCGCTTCTCGTGTGGCCTTGGTGACGGCAATCTTTTCCTCGCGAGTGCAGTGGACGGCCTCGCCATTAGAGCCCATAGCGACAAGGCCAGCTAGACCAGCCTCGCCTAGTCGCACGGCATGCTTCTTGATGACGGGAATGTCGAGCTCCTCGGTCTCGGGATCGAAAAAGGTCATGACGGGGGCGTAGATTCCAGTAGGAAGCGAGCTGGGTGTAGCCGCGTGACCATTCTGGCCATTGGCAACACCGTTAGAAGAAGTCATGATGAGAAGGACGGGATGGTTGAGGATGAGAACTGGTAGGGCGACCTGGAGAGGATAAGAGGCGACAGAGGGGACGTGAAAGAGACAGGATACAGACGACAGCAAAATGACAAGGCCGGAGCTTAAAAGAAACAAAAGAGGGACTTTATAACTTATGGCACCTAGCGTAGGAAGCTCAAGGCATCATGTCGAACCGACAAGTGCGTTTTCGGCAGCCAGTCCCAATCCCAGTTTGGGGGTGGATTCGTTGCGGGAAGTCAAGTGCTCCAAGACAGACGTGGGTATTGGATCGGCCATCCCCCAATTGGAAGAATGCAGTGCAAGTCTGGGGTCAAGAGGACCACTAAATTCTTTAATGGTGGTACGCTACCCCGTATGTAAGGTGGGAATTGTTTGAAGTGAGGTAGTCTACCAGATTGAAAGATAAGACATCAGTCGGGTGCTGTAAAGCCTCAATGTCGTAGCCAAGACCAAGAAGCGGCAAGTCGGGTCCGTAAGGAGAAGCATATCGGAACCATCGGGTTCCTATGATGATAGACTGACATCTTGGCCGCTGGACTGTTTGTTTGATACACCTGGGAAGACCGGCAGTTCAGATCGGTTCCTTGAAGAATACCACTCGCTAGAAACGTCGAACGAAACTTGTAGGTTTCTGGATGCATCCTTTTCTGGGATTAAACAGCTTGCATAGACCCTTAGCCATTGAACTAGCTAGGGTATGGGCCAGGAGCCGGCTGGACGGGAAGGGCGGTGGAAAGAGAGGCTCATCAACAACGGAATACTGGATCGCTTAGGATCCATGTTGGACATCCCGTGCTGATGTTTATTAGCCGGTCGAGAGTCACCCTTTGAGCTTTGAGCTGACCGTACAGGGTGCAGCATGTGAGGCAAAGTGCATGATTGAAATACAGGCGAGTCCGAAGCGAATAAGCTTAGGCACCTGGAAGTCGACCGACGTGCGCCTGAGCTGGGTGTGTGAGTTGTTTGAGTGCGTGTAAGTGGTGGTGATGTATTTGATGGGGGGTTAAACTTTCATGATGCACTGTTCTGTGTTGTAGTGGCTCTAGGTACTACCTAATCTGCCCAGGGATGGAGCAGAGAATTATTGGTAGTGGTACCCCCAAAGTGGCAGGTAGGATCACCGCAATGAGATGATGGGTTGCACAGAAGTAGCAGTCACGACACTCAAAATTGATTTCTCCGCGAGAAACACAACTGCGATTTTATTTCTCAGTAGAAAGAACATTCAATTGGACTATGGGTTGACAAGGCATATCTGCACAACACAGCCAATGCCCTTGTAATTCAAGCCACCCATAATTAAGTAACTTACAAGCAAGCGGTCATGAGCCGGTTGTCAGGTATAGCGGCGTGGGGGTGGGGGAACCGAACCGGACCCGACCCCGCCATTTTACCCCTCATTTGATTTACTCAACTAAAGTAATCCACTGATTGCTCCGAGTTTATAGTGATGATCCATGCTTTGGGGGTGATTTCAGCCCGTCCTCGACTCTTAGGTTCGTTTAATGGAAAAGTTAACTGCTATTCAGTACCCGCGGAACGAATTGCCTTCCCGTTGGCTTCGTACTGTATTTCAGAGACACCTCAGGTTACGAAGCCTCGGGTGTCCGGCAGTAGTTAGGTATGATCAGCACCTAGCAGAGCTCTTCTGGGGATTAACTACCACTAATATTCTCCAATATTTTAGGTCTCGATATGAAAGTTCCCCGCCTTCGCACCCAATTGTACCATTAGTAGACTCCATAACACATACTGTACTACGGTCTATAACAACACAAATCACCAATGTTTACATACATTACCATCCCTAACGATGTTGCCTTTCTGAGCAGGTAGATCAATGAATCTAGATTGTGTCCCCCATATTCATTTCACCATGTTTTGTTTCCCCACAGTCACATGAGCTCTTCAGTACCTATCATGACTCCATAGTTAAGAACGCTTTCTCTTCCCAAGTTCAAGATTGGGGGGGTTCAAGGGCGGGGACTCTTTTTTCCTCCAATCGCAGACGGAGAGAACCCCGAACCGTCCCCCAGCTTCAATAGCCAAGCTCAAGTTAGCTTGCGGAGACATGAGCGAGTAATTCATAAGAGAGCTCATGATTGCACTTTGAACATCTTCTCTTAACCAGTTCAGACCTTGAATCGGCTTGCGCATTCTTCTATACGCTAGATTGGAAGTCATTCTTCACTCTCATACTCTGTCTTTGTTCTCATCATAGCTTCTGTCTCTTCCCCGCGTTGCCCCTCTCATCGCTTTTACAATGGATCCTTTGAACGTCTTGATGGTAAGTTTAACTTAAAGACACCAACTAGATTTCTAGTCCGCTAACGTTTTATTCTTAGATTGGTACTGGAGAGTACACCACCGGCTTTGTTGGTGGTGGTGCCTCTGGTTCGGATAAAAAGGTTGGCGTTGTTGGTCTGAGTCTCTTTGATTTGCGCCGTCGCGAAAAGGTCAACAAGCTGGGCATGGTCGGTGTCAATGGCAAGAAGTTCCCTGCTATTCGTACGTAATTTACCAAGAAAACATCAATCCTCTCAGGAATTAACACTCCCAGGCGAACATCTCAACAAAAACATTCAACAAGTCTACAACGACCTCGACACGTCCTTCGACTCCTTCCCAGCCAACGATAAGGTTGATCCCGATGCCTACAAGTCCGCCATCGACGCCCTCAGCCCAGGCGATGCCATCACAATCTTTACACCTGACCCTACTCACTTCCCCATCGCAAAATACGCCATTGAGCGCGGCATCCACGTCATGATCACAAAGCCCGCCGTCAAGGCCCTCGAGGAACATCAACAGCTCGTCGACCTCGCTCAGAAGAAGGGTGTATATGTTTACGTCGAGCACCACAAGCGCTACGATCCTGCCTACGCTGATGCTCGCGCAAAGGCTCAGAAGCTTGGCGACTTTAACTACTTCTACAGCTACATGTCTCAGCCCAAGTCTCAGCTTGAGACTTTCAAGGCTTGGGCTGGCAAGGAGTCTGATATCTCATACTACCTCAACAGCCACCACATCGATATCAATGACTCAATGGTTCAAGAGCGCGGCTACGTTCCCGTGAGCGTCAATGCATCTTCCTCCAAGGGTGTTGCCGTTGAACTTGGCTGCGATCCTTGCACCGAGGACACAATCTCTCTGCTCGTTACCTGGAACAAGAAGGGCGAGCCCAGCAAGCGTGCCGTTGGTGTCTACACTGCCTCATGGACCGCACCCCAAAAGGCCGGCGTCCACTCCAACCAGTACTTCCACTACCTCGCCGCCAACGGTGAGATCCGCGTCGACCAGGCCAAGCGAGGTTACGATGTCGCCGACGACTCCGTCGGTCAGATGATGTGGTACAACCCCTTCTATATGAAGTACGCCCCAGATGAGGATGGAAACTTTGCCGGCCAGACTGGTTACGGTTACATTTCCATTGAGAAGTTTGTCGACGGCTGCCGTGCGGTGAACTCGGGCAAGCTTAAGCCCGAGGACCTTGACGCCAAGCCTCTCCCCACACTCAAGAACACCATTGCCACAACGGCCATTCTCGAGGCTGGCCGAAGGAGCATCGATGAGAACAGAGAGATCAAGATTGTCATCGAGGATGGCAAGTGGAGATTGGAGTAATGGACTAAAGCAAGAGACGGAACAACTGAATACCATTTGCTGCATGTAAATATGTCTGACGGGTTACGACCAAAAGTAATGATCAAGCCTTTTTTTGTTTACACTTATCAAACGTTCTCATGTGAAGTGAAAGTGAAAGTGAACATGCTCTGCGTTTAATGCGGGGTGGATAAAGCCGCCATGCGGGCTCTTAACGTTGTAGCTCCACCAAAAACTCAACACCACACGTTGTATCAACCGTTCCAAGACCTAAACTCGTTCATTTCTCTATCTCCCAATTAATTATACACTTGATTGATCTCATACATAAACAAGCCCGCCATAATGCCCGACCCTCACTTCTCCGATCTCATCCTCCCTCAAAATGAACAACCCTCCATGTCTCAGCTTATGGCCTCTCTCAAACGCACAACACTCACAATCCACAACCGTCTAACGAGCATTCAAAACGACGCAGAGTTTGTAGACCACGTGTCTCATTCGTATGCCCCACGGCCACTCGTGGCGAATGAGCGTTGTGGTAGCTGGTATATCCCCCCTGAACGGAAAGGCGCAAGTGCGTATTTCAAGAGTACGGATGGTCACGAGAGAGCATGGAAGTTTAGCACAAGGAGATTAAATTTGCATCTGGTTGAAATCATTGAGAAGAACGATGGGTACGTGCCAGAATAACGTAGTCATTCTTACCTTGAGAGTGAGAAGTTAATCTGGTGATAGCATCATAATCGTCGACTCTACTCGTCGTGGCAAGCGTAGGTCATGCATCGGATTATTTTCATAAGTGTTAATATTGACTTAAACAGGAATGCCCGATGCTCTCTCTTCCACAATTCCCATCTGGTGCACTGTTCTTAACCTCGCCATTCTCCCCTCACACCCTTCCTCAGCCAAGCTATACCTCCCCGCTCACCTTCCTGCAACAACTCACTCACAAATATCCTCCCTCATTCCCGGATTCGTCGCCTCTTTGAAAGCTCTCAATCTTAACCTTCCAACATGTCTTACCAAGCCGCTGCGCCCGTTCTGGGTAACTCCTGATTCGACCCTCCCCTCACCAGAAGACACAGAGTACCTATTCGAGGATTTCCGGCCTGTGATATGCTGTACGGCTAGTCGCCGTGTGGTAGGAAGTGAGATGGACGAGGGCGGTTACATCCAGGGCGCAGCCGACGATACTGAAATGTGGGCACATGGTCTCGAAGCGCCTTTGTTCTGGGAAAACATAGACGGGCTTCTTGAGACGCCAGAAGCAGAACTGCCAGATCTCATATCTAGACTGGTCACTGAGCAGGCGACTACCAAGAAAGATGAAGGCTCTCAAATACAGATTGTGCCTCACATATCTGTATGTGCTTTACCCCTTCCTGCCATGCCCACTGAATGCCGCATAGCCATAACTCAAGATGTAACACGAAAGGATTCATGGTCGAGTTCTAAAACATACATGCAAGCTGGCCTTGGGAAAAGTAAGTTGGCAAGTCGAAATCTTCGCACTGCACTACCTGGTATATGCGAATTCGCTGCCAAGTATCTTGCCTCGGTTGAGAAATCTGGTGAACAACGAATTGTTGTAGCATGCGACTCTGGAAAGGATCTATCTGTTGGTGTGGCTCTTGCGGTATCATGCTATCTGTTTGATGATGAAGGAGAGGTCAGGGATTCGACAAAAAATGTCTCATTTACAAAGACATTGATCAAGTCGAGATTAGGCCTCATCATGACGGCTTATCCCGGAGCGAATCCTAGCCGTGCCACATTGCAGAGTGTTAACAGCTTCTTAATGGATTGGCGGAAGTGACAGGCGAACTACGCGGGAAGTTCTGAAGGATCTTTTGGACAAAGAAATATTTTCAATAACACTCGATCATAAGAAGTACTATGTTGACATTTGACTGATTGATGGAGCATGTATCAGGATGATTGTTTATGTCTCATGATATGCAACCACCAAGTATGTTCATCAAAATTGTATTAATTGGACTGGTCTATGTTATTCTGCAAGTCCCTCTCGCTATATGACCGATATGTAATATTTGGGTATTTCTCAACGCAGATTGTCATAGCAACAAACTCTTATCTCATCTAAACCTCACCAGCCTCAATCTTTTGCAAGGCAGAAGGGAACTCGGACCAGTCACGCATGATGACCACAGCACCAGCATCTCTCAAAGTCTGTTCCATCTCAGCCTGCTTGTCCTCAGCATAAGGGCCGACGTAACCGATGACCTTGATTCCAGCACGGGTGCCGCTGAGGGTACCACTCTTGCTGTCCTCAATGGCAACTGCCTCCTCGGCCTTCTTGCCGAGCTTGTTCAGAGCGTGGAGGTAAATGGCGGGGTCAGGCTTGCTGGTAGGCTTCTCGAGACTTGTGGCAGCAGAGAAGACAACGTCACCAGGGAAGTACTTGTCCTGTCCAACCTTCTCGATAGAAGCACGAACTCGTCGAAGAGCTGAGGAAGAGACAACGGACATTGTGTACTTTCCAGAAGCAGCAAGCTTCTCGAGTTGCTCATCGACACCAACGCAAGGCTTGAGGGATTCCTTGAGCTTGGCGATGACGGCGTCTTCCTCCTTTCGGACGTAGGTCTCGAGGTCCTCGGGGGAAATGTCGATATTGTAGTTCTTTTGCAGGGTGGTGAGCATGCCACGGAAGTTTTGGCCGACGAACTCCTTGATGAGAGTCTCGCCAGTAAAGCGCATGTCAACCTGTCGGGACTCGCAGATCTCGTTAATGAGACCAGCGCAAGCCTCGAAGGCGAGCTCCTCAGAGAGGACGAGGGTGTTGTCGCAGTCGAACAGAAGGGTGTTGATCTGGAGTCACATGTCAGCTAAGTGCTTCAGACGTGCAGAATTGTCGATTGTACAGAACATACCTCAGGCATTTTGGCGGACAGTTGTGATGGAACTTTTTAGGAATGGGTAGATGTAAGTCCTAGAAGGAATTTGACAGATTAAGTAGAGGAACAATGTAGAATGTCGTGGAAAGACGGTGGAGCGAGAGATGATGAGGGAAGAAGACGAGAGTGATGGAGCAAGTGTGGGGGAACGGACGTTTTATGGAGGAGCTGTCTTTCCTTGATTGAAGCTACGGAAGAAACCCAGACGGCGTCGGAAAGAGCTCATGGTACTGCATCAAGCTGTAATTGGAACATGCAAGTGTAACGGGGCTTCTGCTAAGTCAAGACTACGGGGGTTGCCCGGGTTGGGTTCCATCGATGGGTTGTTGCTTTTGAACGTGCATCAGCCATCTAGCTTGTAAGACTGAGCAGATGGGGTGGTTGAGAAACCAACCCCGCGGGTATGGGGAACAACATCAGAGGCCTCATCATGATTATGCGTCAACAAGTACAAATGACAGTCATACAACGTGGATTAACGTTCTTTTACATTTATCATCAGGAACCAACAAAAAAGCAACCACATACACTAGCAGTCGTATAATAAATGCTCTTGATGTTTAGTCAAGTCTGTCAAAGTGAAGCAACGGGAACCTCCACCAACACATGGAAGTCAGACAAACAAAACCCCTCGCGATCCCGAATCGAATCGAATACAATGAACAAACAAAAGGAATAAATGCCCCTCCCCCTCCATCCAAGCTAACTAAAAGTAAGATCCGACTTAGAACCGCCAAGTGTCGTCATCGCTGCACTTTGAATCCCTGTAAAACAAGACGCTAAGAGAGGGGGACCCGTTTTCTTCCCTTCCTCTTCTCTCCTACCGGCCCGCATCAGCGATGTTGTTCTTTGAGCCTCTAACAAGCATGATTTAGTTTGTTGCATGGACCGGGTTGGTTGTCTTGCTTAAACGAGAAAAACCTCTCATTTAGGTTCCTATAAGCCTGAAGACATTTCATCCATACCCGGTTACAGTGACGGAGATTTCGAACCGACCACCCGTTTAATCAACAAGCCCTGTATCCGTCCGTATGCTGTAATCATCACAAGTCTGCATGCAAACAGTAACTCGGCAACGGTGGACCCCCAAAACATCAACCCTCGTCATATGTATTTGGCTTGAGGGATTTGCACCAGTCTATGTAGGACCTGGTCATCGTATCGCGATCATATCAATGGATTGTTATTATTCATAGAAACGTATGTAGAAGCTAATTCAATCAATCTTCAAATTTGCCTCGGTATTAGACAGCTATATAAGGCATAAGTGCTACTAATTAAACGACCATCAAATGGATATCAAACGTCACATGCTAATCAACTCCCTTTCATCCGCCTATAATCTTGTATTCTTCGACCTGGGCCCCCTCAAGGGATCAGATCTATTCATCAGACTTCCACCCTTTTCATTATTCGTAAAATCCCCAACGCCAAAACACCAATCATGTGTGATGCAAGCCTTTGTAACCGAATCCTGATGTCACTGGCTTCAATAGATTTCCAGCACACGTCCAGTATCCGGAAAGAAATGCAAACGGGCTCGCCCACGGAGAGCCTCTATAGAATCTCCCTCAGCTTCTGCTTCTGGTCTGCAGTCAGACTTGATGGGAAGTTGATCTTGTACTTGATGACAAAATCGCCTCGCTGGCCCGGCTTCTTCGAAATCGGCATGCCTAGGCCGGGGTAACGCTCCTCGCTGTTAGGCTGAGTAGGACCTCCCTTTTCTAGGTTCAGCTGTCGACCGTCGATCGTGGTCACTGTCCTTCGCCATCCAGTAAGGGCCTCCTTGAGGTCGAGAGTGACGGTGTGGACCAGGTCGTTGTCCTCACGCTTGTAAAGAGGGTGTTCCTTCTATAGAATCGTTAGTCATCGAATCGTACCTGGGTTTGACATAAGTTTGTGCTTACCTCTTCGACAATAAAGTGAAGATCCTGGCGACCTCCCTCTACTTGATCACCAACTCCGTTGAACTTGATCTTGGAACCCTTCTTCAGACCAGGCTTGATGGGAACTTCGAGGATTTGGTCGGTTTGCACCCGCTTCTGGGTAGAATCATCAAACGTCTTACGCTTGATCTTCATCTTCTTGGTAACACCGTTGAAAAGCTCCTCGAGAGTCAGAGGAAGAGGTCGCTCGACTGTTGTAACCTCGGGTGTCGCTTCCCTGGCTCGTCCGTCGAAGCCCGATCGCGTGCGCGAAGCACGACTTCGAGGACCTCCACCGAAGCCGCCAAACATGCCTGCCATATCATCATCATCAACGCCACCATGCATGCCGCCAGCTCCGTTGCGCATGAACTCGGCAAAGATGTCTTCAGGGTTGCTGAAACCAAAACCACCAGCACCGCCGCCGCCGGTGTTGAAGTGGAAAGTTCGGGTGCCTCCACCAGGCATACCGCCTTCGAAGTTGAATCCGCCGGGCATACCTCCAGCGGCAAAGGGGTTGCCACCGGCACCGGCACCACCTTCGGGTTGAGCGGTACCACCACGAAGGAGGAATTCGAGACCATATTGATCATAGATCTTGCGCTTTTCGGGGTCGGAGAGAATCTCGTATGCTTGCGAGCATTCTTTGAACTTTTCAGCCGCATCGGGGCTGTTCTTGTTCTTGTCTGGGTGCCATTTCAAGGCTGCTTTTCTGTTTGAAAATGATGGTTAGCCGTGGCCGTAAAGAGATGGTGTTAATTCGGACTGCGCTAATGGCGACTTTGGCGACGACAAGATGCTTCATACTTGTCGAGCAACCAATGTATTCAAAGGCGGTGGCATGATATGGTAGAAGTTGTATACTTACTTGTATCCCTTTTTAATCTCATCCTGAGAAGCCTCAGGCTTGACATTAAGAGTGTCGTAGAGCTTTGTCTCCTTGACCATTGTGGCTTGTGGTCAATTTTGTGCTCTTGAGAGTGTCAGGTTAGGTTGCGATATGGTTTAGATGCGTTGAATCAAAGGTGCAAGCGGTGGGAGGGGAGTGGAAAATAGAATGAGAAGTAGGAAGGTGGTAGGTGGTTTGTCGCTTCTTGTTTCAAAGGGAAACTAAAGTGAAAAGGTTGGTTTGTGAATTAAAATAAAGAGGTTAAAGAGAGGGGAATGTGTTGGTTGCAAGAGTGAGTTTACAAAAGTGAGGAGGATCAAGTCAAGTCTACCTATTGACACTGATGCTTCAAAGCTAATACCATGCGACCGCAAGATGGTTAGGTGATGGAATTTAGAGAAGCCACCGCTGGGAAATACTGGGGCCATGGGACCTTGTGGAAGCTTCCAAGGGAAAGCGGCAGGCCAGACACCTTGATATGGAATGGACGGCTGGCTGGCTGGGGGTGGGGTGACGTCGAGTCGATCGACTTCCATTCGAAATAAAGGTGTAGTAAGTTACATGTAATTACATCAGTGATTTCCTTTATTTTGTCCGCAATCGCAGGTAAATGTTTTCATCTCTAGCAATTGGTGTTGAATCATTCAGAGCTGTCAAAAGTCACTTCCTGCAACATGCACGTACATCTAAAACTCTGTCAGTCATGCTCTGCGGTAGTCTCATGTCGGGCTCAACCCAACCTATCGATGATACCTGAAAGCACTCGCAGGGTAAAGTGACCTATGACGATACCTAGCCGTGGTGGAGATAGCGCCCCAGACGACCAAAATCCAGACTGAGACATATCCATCCATCTCCGAAGCTCAAGATGGTTCCTGGAAGCTTGAGCGGGTCTTGAAGACACTCGAACCTTGGCTACTGCTAAGATGTTTCCCATGTCCTGTATTATTTTACTCGTCGTTTACATGCTCCGTGGTACCTTGCACAAATCTGCTGTGACCACAAGTCGGTACCCAGAAGCTGTAACTTGACGGCTTGCCCCGACCGGAGCTGCAGCTATTCCTGTCAACCCCAACTCGCCCATGGTCGAAGCTTCTAGAACCTTCTAAGCCATTGAGTTACAGTTGGACTACTAATACTTACATACATGGAGAGGCTGAGAGGCTAGTGGGTGGCAGAAGAAATGACCTCTAAGCTTATAGTCTAAACGGCATCTAAACGGCATAAACTGCCCGGTCCACTGATTTTATCACCCAAACCTCGCGCGGGTATTTCCCCTGTCACCCTGAGGGGAGGATAAGTGCGTCGGCAAGCTACCTATATGGTAGGTACCGAGTCTCGAATAAAAGGTATCATACAGAGTAGAACTAAGGTCTTTAATAAACGATACCTATATTGGTAACTTAGACTATTGATTTTCAGTTGGGCATATCTGCGTCACAACGAATCTGGATACGTTGTCTATGTTACTATCGTGGGCTGTGAGAAAGTGTAATAGCCAAAGTTACACAGAACCACAGTCACTTGAATATATACATTTGCCTTGATAACAACGGACAGAGTACACAGAGGTATTCCACAAAAGATCACATACCTCTACAAAATCAGCATATAGGCATAGATCACCTTGAACTCTGTATGTCTCAAGTTCCATGGTATTCTCACAAAACATCACGGATCCACAGCCTATGACCGGTGGCTCAAAGGTTAATTCAAACAATTAAACGTATGAAATACTATGGAGTTTTTTACACATCGTTAGATCGCCGTCAGGGAATAACGCCCCAAACAGTATGTGTGAATCAATCATGACGGGAAAGGCCAAGCATCCTCTTATCTTATCGCTACTAGTCCAGTACGTACCCCTCCGCGACCACTGGAAGTGCAGGAGAAGCTGCTCATCATTACTACTGGTCCATCTTCATTCCTTCATACAACTTATAACGAGTGCGTTTCGTCAAAGGCGCTCTCCAGGCTCTCATTATTTGACCTTCAGGTTTTTGTTCTTCTATCGCTCCCTTTGCTCGATTCTTCTTGCGACCTGTCCTTCAAGGCAAGCTTGTTGGTTCGTCGTTCGTCGTCTGTCGTCGGAGGAGGAGCACCGCATCGACAGATTGAGCTCAGACAACCGAGAGGAGCTTCATACTTGCTACGTCTAAACCTCACAGCTTCACCAACCACAGAACCATGGCGTCTATGGAGCCTTCCGAAGAGGAAATTGGTCAGGTGATTGAATTCTGCTGTCTGAATATCATACACGATCGCAACTTGGCTATACAAGCCCTCAAGGTCAGCTCAGGCTAAATCCTTTGCGAAGCGGTCGTTGCGACTGACATATGTTTCTTCGACAGCTCAACAACCGCAATCCCGAAACAGTCATTGGGCAGTTTTTCAGCGATGGGGAGGAACAAGTATGAATACATCTCTCTAGTGCCAAGATTGGGCTTGACAGCATGCTAAAACACTACAGTTTCGTTCAAAGTACCAAAAGCTCTGGGACGACTCGTTCTTCGACGCGGATAGAGACGGCACCGACAACAATGCTGGAATTGGTCGGTTTCTTCCTGAAATTTACCCTTGACCCTCGCTAAAGCCTACAGCCTTTCATGTCGAATCCTCTGATCATAACGTTATTCAAGGCGTAACTCCTCCTCCCGACTCTCACATATATGGCGCTCCCTCGAGACCTCCTTCCCGGTCAAATAATAGATCTCCTCTGGGTACGATGGTGGACTGGACTGCGGCACATGTGCCCGGTATTCCTCTTACCCCTTCCAATCAACACACGCTAACCGGGTCGTACAAAGGTGTTCCAAACAGTCAGGCCCAGGAAGACGACGACGTAGAACGAGCCCTTCGCGAGTCTGCACAGGAAGCTGGCCTACCGATGCCCCAACAAGAAACCGGTCTTACAGGACCCTCGGAACCTGCGCCAACACAGTTTGGTCCAGCTAACCGCGAAACCTACAATACAGAAGACTGGGCATTGGTTCCAACTGGGCCAACTAACAAAGAGACGTCTGTAGACAGACCTCTGGCATCAAAAAGAAAGCGGTCGCTAGGCGCTCCTGCAATGTTGGCGATGAACGGCACGGTGGATCAGGATCATCGACTCGGCGGACTTCTCACGATCATGCATGAGATACCCATGGCTCGAAACATCCTTCTCAATATTGGCGACCTAGCTGCAACATATGGTAACAACAAAAACTGGTGGAAAGGCGAAGAGATCCTGTCGCCAGAGGTCTTGGCAAAGATGCATCAAGAAACGAGCTGGAAACCCGGTAAATTCAACAGTGATACTGCGTTTGAGGAGGAAGTTCACCGTCTAATGGCCTTCCTGGATTCCACCGAGCGTGGCTATGGCTCAACATATGTGCTTGTCGATTTGTTGGAACACGACGGCATTGGCAAGGAGAAACGGTTTTATGAGATGCTTGGTCAGCGACATATGGAGACTATCAGACCGATTATGCAAGTTGCTGCTCTTGCATTGTTCCATGGCGACACTTTGGAAGAGGACGCCACCTTTGGCCTGCTCGAGATAGAGCACACACGTAACGAGTACAAGTGCATCAAGACCCTGTATGAGGCACTTGACCATGTAATGTGGAGCGATACACTAGGGTCCGAAACGATTAACCAAGATTCTAAGGTGGCGTTTTTCAAGGAGATGGGTGAAGTTTTGGTACTCGACATCGCTGGCGACGGACCAAAGGACCCAATAGAAATACCCCAGGAATTCTACCCAGAAAAATACATGATGTCGCGGAAGGACGAAGCCCGCCGCATCCAGTACGGTTGGCGCCGGACAAAAAAAGGAATGGCACGCCTTGAAAACGAAAAAGAACAACTTGATCGCCTGGCGGAGACTTGGGTCACCGACAAAGCCAAGACGAAATCTGACCTCTTGAAAAGATCAGCAGAGCAGTGGGAAGGGTACAAGAGCTATCTCGATGGGCTTGGAAAGTTCCGAACATTAGAGAAGTCTGGGTTTGATACCAAAAAATACCCCGACTACCACCAGGCTGTTCCCGATCGCGATGACGTTACGGAAGAACAGTATCAGACGGTTGAGGAAGTAATTAAGTACTCGAAGAAGCTGCTCGAAAATATTGAGAACGGGCTGAAAGGTAGATCTTGCAGCTAGAGAAAAACTGGAAGATGATTGACTGATTCGGTTACAGATCTCGACGCTGAAATGGAACAGCTCGAGGGGAGACAGAGAGCCTTGGGGCGGCTTTTGACTGTGCCAGACAAGCCAGGTCGTCCGGAGCCTATGACTTGCAAAAAGTATCTGCTTCGTGGAGTTGCCACATCTCCTCACATAATGTATGTCTGTCGACGTGAAGAAGAAGACTTAATAGAACTGGACGGAGAGGAGAGCAAGCCAGCTGAGCAATGGTGGAGACTGGCTTATACTCCTTATGGGGATGAATCAGCCACCAGGGCAGAGGTAAGAAAACCAAACGGGCCTAAAACCATAGAAGGGTTGACGACTAACATCATTACAGAAAATGGATATCGAGCAAGTGCTCAAGGAGATGTGGAATGACACCACCAAGCCATTGCTCGTATATGCCACCGAAGAGGCCCTTAAAACTCCCAAGCAACCCCTTCCACCTCAGCTTGAGCGCTTTGTCAAGGTAGACAACAAAGCTTTTCGACAAGAATTGGCCGAGGAAGAGTCAACAGTTGAGGTCAAGACAACACCGACCTTTGATCCCATCTCACCTTCGAAGAGAAAACACCGAGCCGACAGCGTTGGATCAATGGATAGTAATCGTGCATCGATTGGAAGCGACGACAGAAACGGATGGAACAACTCATTCGATGATCAGGACGACAGAATGGGTACTGAGATGAAGGACTATGGGGATTCGTCAAACTACATCCATAACTCGGATCTTCTTGATGCCGAGCCTCCCACGCTCCCAGCTCGACCTCAGGCCTCGACTACGTCCACAACAGAGCCAACGTCAGCTACCCTGACACCCAACACAGTCGGCGCTGACTATACGGACAGCGCCCTGTCTGTGTCAGGAGAGCCTCGAAGTCCAGAAATGCAGGAGAAGTCTAGGCCGCCTCCTTTCATGTCAATGTCGAGAACCCCATCTGAAAGAAAGGAGCCTATCGATCTAATAGACATCGACATGGACTTACCAAATGAGAAGCAGTAGATATCTTGGGATAGTATTTTGGGACGTATCAGAAGGGGCGCAAGTGGCTGCATTTCGTGGGTCTTCTTGTTGGAAAACGAAGCATGGGCGGACGATAAGAATCGCCGCTGTCTCCTGACACGACATGATTCTTACTTTAGCATTTGAGCGTAAGGCGTTTTCCCCTGCCTTTGTATCCAAGGCAGGCGATGATGGTAACATCACGTCGAATTATTGGTTTTCGACAGCGATATTGGGTTTCTTGAGAGTAGTGTCATACATCATGATCACGATAAAGGAATACAAAACACAATTCATCACGATAGAGTACATTTAGGAGCCGGCTTCCGACATCTTCTGGTGCCCGTTCGTGCTGCCAAGATAAGTTGATTCTACCACGCTCTTTTCTGCGTCTTCTGATATCCCTACGTCTGCTTCTTAATGACACTACTGAAGAAGCATTTGGTAAACGTCGGCGTCACAGTCCATGTTTGGATTTTGGCACTTTGATTTGCCTTGAATTTCGTATTCTGTCTATAAAGAAATCACGAATAAAACACTCCTTTGCTCCTCATAACAGCATGTATAAAACAGAGACCGCGAGTCCATCCCCACTTCCCACTATGCCAGATTCCGTGCTCCGTCCTGACCGTTCTAGTCAGAACGGGCCGCGCATCTTTAACGCCCATAATAAAAGACAACCCGCTATACCGGTTATACTACAGATGAAAAGACGAAACCGTTAAAATGCCGAGGATGAATACAGCCAGCCCGCCATATTGGACCTTCCCAAGAAATGCACTATTGCGCCAGGACGTCTAATTCCGGTCTCTAACATCGTCGTCGTCTTCATCGTCATCGTCGAAATCCTCCATATCCTCCTCGCTGTCGCTACCACCAAAGTCCAATTCTTCGTCGGTCATGTTCCAGAAATCGGCGTCATCATCGACTGGCTTTTGTGGTGCAGTGGTGAGCTCAGAGGTGGTGGGCATTCTGGAGCCTGCTGGTATGTCCTTCCGAGACCTATCAACGATTTCCATTGCCCGCCTGTTGTACTCGGTTTTGTTATCTCGGTAAAGGACGCTCGCGTCGACGTTTGCAGGGGAGTTGATCTCGGGATCATCGAGGAGGAGTAGAACGGATCGGAGAACAGACTCGACGCCGTGGAGAACATTCCAACGCTCACTAGCCAACTCGCCTGACTGCTCGTCTTCACCCGGTTTGTGGAGGATGGAAATGCAGAGGTTGCCGTCGGTGTAAACGTTGGGGTGGCAGATGTTCTTTGTCAGGAACTTGAAAGTGGGAGGCTGGTATGGATAATCGTTGGGGAACTTCATTTCGGCCTTGAGATAGGCACCGTGCCAGACGCTATCAGGGTTGACAACCCAGAGGCCAAGTTTCCAGCGAAGGAGGTTTGAATCGTCGGTCTTGAACGAAACTACATGTTAGTTCTCACGTCTGTCTATGAAGCCTCGTAAAACACACCTCGATGTCAACCCACTTCTCCTTCTGAAGGGGCATGAGCTCTTGCATAAGTCGCTTGTGCGCCATGATGACTTGGTTACTGATTCAGGTCTGTGTGTGTCGGTGTCGTAACACTGGTCCTATGATGGGAATCCTCCAAGCGAGCGAGCGAGTAAAAAAGACCGAAAGGCTTGAGATTTCAAGGAAAGATGTTTGTTGCAGGTTGGCAGATGAGAGTCAGGCTTAATAAATCAGCCGAGCCAAGGGCGTGGAAAGGGCGGTCGAGGAGTGGCGGGAGTAGGATGAGGAGGCCGGCGTTTGCGGATTCGGCGATTGGCGCAAAGTAGTAGCTAGCGGCAGCAACAGTGGTGTTGGTCTTGGTGTTTTGGGATAAAATCGAAGTGAAGTATGAAGTGGCAGTCGTTTCGCTTTGTTGGCAAGTCCTGTTTGGATCTCGCTTGGCCGTTTTAAACAAGGGGAAAGACTTTTGATTTTAGCGAGGGCGTTATTTTTTTTTTGTTTATGCTCTGCTTAGTATTGAATCGTTACCTTGATGAGCGAATGCTTTCAGGGAAGGTTAGGACCAAGGCCGTCAAGGCGGATGCTTAGAGGAAAGAGACTCAAACAGGGAGAAGGAGCAAAAGAGGGATTGCCTTATTATTGCTTATTCACACACATAGAGAACAATAAAATAGCTGCAGGATGACAAAAGAATAATGAATGGAGAAAAAGAAGAGAAGAGAAAAGAATGTCTAGTAATCTATCAGCCTCCAGTTATTGACTACCCAACAGTAACTAAAAGTCATTCATCGGCCAGGCCGCCGCCGTCCCGGGACCGGGGCGTTTACAGTAGTAGTCTACAGAAGTACATACATACTCCAAACCCAGCCAGTGACCGCAGTCATACCTGCCATCATGCCATGTCTGACGCTGACACATGCCCTGTTTGCGCCTTCTTTGCCCCTCCTCGTGCCTGCTTCGGTGAAAAAACTGACGTCGACGTATTGTTGGTCCCTTAACTCATGACTCCACTTCGGCTCCACCCTTCCCCACGGATCACGCTTAGGTACGGTACGTACCCGTCCACTCCCGGTCTTTCGGGTGCCTGCATTCATGTTTCACGGATCTTAAGTAGCGATAGTAATTAACTCTAACTCTTAAGCTCTACGACCGTCAATTGACATTTTCTTGCTTTAAAAACGTTTGAATTGAACTTGGAATAAATTTCTGTCATTTGTTTCAACTCCAGGGTTAGTATGACAATATCCACAGTGAAGCAGATAGAACATTTATACAAGTATCATCAACGTTTCACTTTAGACTCTTATCAAAGCGATCATGCTACTATTAGGCAAGACCAGGATTATATGCGAGTTGAGTGGTTTCATTTAAAGATATTTTTCTATCTGAGTTCCAATACGAATAGACTCTACCGCAATCCATCTTCATGCAAAGCGTCCAATATTCATAACCACATAAGCAATATATATCTTCTATATATAGAAGTCCACTGGACAACACTCCAACATATATCACGCACCTAGGTCGTAGTATACACAGTTACCTGAGCGGAAATTGTAGAGGAATGCGTGCCGCGACCCGTTCTTCTTTTCATAAGCGTATCGCCAGGTGTCCAACTGGTCGTGAATCTCGCGTATGTACTTCTTCTCTGTGGTCGTCACTGAGTGTTCGACCTGTCGCCAGCCATCGGGTTCCGAGAGACATGTCTCGCGCATCAGGTCCATAACCTGATCTGTTGTTTCAATAGCCAAGACCGGCCCTTCGAGAAAAGATCGCACCAGGCTGCTCGCACTGACCTGCGCTTGTTCCACAACTGTTCTGCGGTTGAACTTTTTGCTCCGCGTTTGTGCCACCAATACACGAACTTCCTGCTCAGATTCTTTATCGCCCGAGCTGGAGTCTGCGGTACTGTTACCGCGGAGCTTTACCACTGACCTCGAATCGCGTTCTCGAATCTCGTTACGAAGCCAAGCAAGCAGTTGTGTGGTTGGTATGTCCGCATCCGGGACATCCTTTCGCCCCATGCTCTTGATCTTCAAGATAGAGTCCTGTTTGATGATAATGATCCAAGAATAAGTTTCATCGCGGTGTTTCGACATTAAATCTTCGGGCGACCTGGCGTCTTTCGCCATTTCAGCGCTAATGTCGTGCGCCCAAAGAGTCTGGAGTATCTCGACACCTGACGATCTCAGCACAGCAGCATCAAAACTGGCGACAAGACAGTCGCACTGCGTCATGATCAGTATAAGCCTTGAAATGCGGTTATAGGCGATGAACTTACTCGTCGAGTGTTAAATATACCATTTGATTCGTCTTCGGCCTTTTTCAAGAATTGACGCCCACCAGCTTTTGGAGGCTTTGCCAACCGCTCCCATGCCAAACTAAACCCAACAGCATGTCGCTCTCCAAACTGACTGCCAACTTTTGGTCGATGTTCCTTAATCAGTTGATCGTATCTGCCACCAGCAGCAAAAACATCCTTGACCTTTTTGTCGTAGAGGCAGGAGAAAAGAACGCCCCCTGTGTAAAAGGCCTCCTTCAGACTGTTGAGGGGATTGATATAGACTTTAGTTCCCACACTCAAGTGCTTGCAATACTCTACAACTTCTTTGAGGTGGGCAATAGTTGGTGAGGCTCGCTGGTACATATCGCTTCCCTCAAAAAGAGTCTTTAGTTTGGCAAATGTCTTGTTCGGTGTGTCTGTTTCATGTCAGTTCTATCGGATTTGAAATTACAGCCACTCTTTCTTACCTCTGAAGTCAAATTTTTGTAGTTCGTCCACGCTTGTAGCTGAAACACCCACGGTTGGCGACCGCAGCTCGATTCTAATTTTCTGCCAGGTGTAATTGTGAATGTTCAGCTTGCTCAAGACTTCCGCCGCTCCGCTCCGACTGGCAGGCTCGATTCCACAATGCTCAAAAATAAGATGCAAAAGGTCCGAGTGTCCTAGATGAAAACACATAGCTACTGTAGACAGCGAAGGGAATGTGTGAATAATCTCATCAATCACCTTGAGAACCTCTGCTTCTTTCAGGGCGAGATCCAGCGTGTCTGTAGTGACAATATCAAAATCAACTTCTCCAAACATAAGCGGCTGTCCCATGTCCTGCTTATCACGGAACACGTTGCCAAAAGTAAACGTTCGTTGAACAACCGGACCGTTGGTTTGCTTGGCCATTATTCTTGCATTTCCAAGAGTCAGATCGTAGGGCAGCTGAAGCACATTGCCATTGGGGTCCAAAAGCTGAACAGCATTGTCACCATAGTGAGAGGATTTTGGATAAATGATGCCGCGAGGGGTTTCCAAAGCGCCATGGCGGCGGAAGATCGACACCAGTTCTTGTTTTACTAAACCCTGGTTGAGTAACTCCCGAGGACTCATATTCGCCGAAGACATGTCCCAGGCATAGTTCTTGGCAGGTTCCATACGCTTTGCAAAGAGAGTCGAAAGCATCTTGCGATAATAGGGCGAGCTAGGGTCTGCAAGTCCTGCAAGAGTGCGTCTGATAGTCTCACTCTCCATCTGAACCGGCAACTTTCCACTCTTGAGGAGATCTATACTCGATGGTCTTTCTTTTGGATTGTGGTTGACAAGAGACAGAACAATATCGGTCTGAGCTTTTTCCGTTGGCTTGAAGTCCGATGGTAACACTGGCTGAGGCCGCCTAAGCTGACCAAGAACATCGGCTTTTTGCATGCCCATCATTGGCAGATAGCACATCTCGAAAAATATAATTCCCAAAGAATACATCTAAATTTGTTAGTTCAAAAATGAGTCACAAGAGGCTTGCTTCACTTACATCGACCTTTGTGCTGTATATACCGTTCACTGTCGACCTCACCTCAGGCGCCGAGTAATAAGCTGTGCCAATACTTCTTGTCATATCGTCCGTCTCCAAGGCGTTGACTGTGCTGGCCTTCTCTACCGAGAACTGCCCACTGGTGGCAAGACCAAAATCGCCAATCTTGACATTGTCAATTCCATCCGAGCTGCTACTGATAAAAATATTCTCTGGCTTGAGGTCTCGGTGAACGATGCTCAATCCGTGAATGTGAGCTAGCCCCTCAAGAACCTGACGGAAAAGTCTCCAGATCTCTGCCGTGTTCTTGTACAGGTTCCTGGCGATAAGATCTCTTAGGGTCTATTGGTTTTAGTAAGAAAACTACCATCTTCAAGGTAACACTAGAACATGGTTACTTACTCGCTTTTCACAGTACTCCATGGAAATATAGAGTATTGTTCTGTAAGAGCGCTGATAACGAGCTCGCCGCTGAAACATGGCATTCCTTTCTTTATCCGGAGACACAACTCGATGGATAGACATCTCATCCAGTGACTCATCATCGGAGTCTGATGTGTCCTCTTCTTCGGAATCGTCTTCATCTTCATCTTCATCCGATTCTTCGAATCCATAATCCACGCCTGCATTGGATGATATGAAATCAAGACCTCCTGTACTAGTGGCAAATTGGATGTCAATACCGGCGGATTCAGTGCCTTGGGTGTTCTCCTCCGTAATGTAACCGGTGGAAGTGTCGTCTTCAGTGTCACCCTGGTCAGGAATCTCCTCAACCCACGTATTGTAGTATCGAACAACCGCGGGGTGGCTAAGCTGGGACAGCAACCGAACTTCCTTTAATATCTCTGTGAGACTGGCTTGTGACCGCTGCGTGATCTTCTTGATGGCATAGATCTGACCGTCAAGCTTCTTCCTTGCTTTGACAACTTCTCCAAAACCTCCCTTGCCTAGTCTGCCTTCTTCAACGAAATCTTCAGTGTATCGTGATAAAGAAGGTCCTCGGTGGGTGGTTGAATCGCGTCGGAATTTTGGAATGGGCTGGAACGAAGTCGCGGGGCTACTTGACAGGATGGCGGATGTGTCATCGAAGAGAACCGGTGCATCTGTAGCCAGGAACTCGCTGGATCCAAGCTCAAAAGCTCTGGGCCTCTTTTGTTTGTCTTCCCTAAAGAACCTGCTCACTAGTTCATGTAGAGAATGAGAAAGAGTGACAGATTCCATTAGGTTCTTGGGCGACGAGTACGTTCGTAGCACATCAAGGCCAAAGATCATCTGGACAAACACAACACCAAAGTCCCAAATATCGGTCTTGAAAGTATACTGGGGTTTTGAGGTACCGGCAATCTCTGGAGGCAGCCAATAGGCAGACTTGGCAGTATGCAACCCAGGAAGTCCTGGCTTATGGGAGTTGATGGAATGGATTTCCCTTTGATACCAGGCATCAGAGATTTTAGGAATGATTTCACCAGTGGCCTCTCGAAACAGGAGAATGTTTCCTGGATGAATATCTTGATGAGCAATGTTCTTGTTGTGGAGAAAGTTGAGTGCATCTAGCAAGTCCCGCGTCCAAGAACGAACTTTGCCAATCTCAATTTGTCCTGCAAGCTCCAATAACTCTTCCAGGGGACCCTTCTCTGCCAAAGGCGACAAGACACTCACAGTCCACGCATTTGCAACAGTGGGATCTGTAGCGAGTCCAGCCTGAACCCTGAAATCTAAAACGTCAACGAGATGACGGTGATGGATTCGCTTCACAGTCTTGAGATCTTGAAGGCGAGATTCGAGACTCTGAAGTTGAAGCTTGAACTCCTTGGAGTCCTTGCTTGTGGTGCGCAAGATGGTCTCCTTTAGTGCCATAGTCATGCTGCCTTGGCCATTAGCCAAGACAGGCCTGACTGTATAAACGACAGACACAGGTCCTTGTCGAGGATCACATTTGCCCGCAACAGCTTTGAAGACTATGGAGTTGCCCGATTTATCCGTAGTGTTGCAAAACTGATCGAACTCGACCATCTCATCTGTCTCTGTACTTGCGGTCAGCTCCTGGTGAGAATTGCCGTTAGGGCGGCGCTTCGATTCCTTGGCCTTTTGTTTCTGTCGGTCAATTTGTTGCTGAAGCATCTCGGCCATGACACGCTCCTCTTCTTGGGTCTCCTCCATCTTCTTCCGGTCTTCCGCTTCCTTCTTCTCCTGTGCTAGCTTCGCCAAGTAAGCCTCATGGCGTTCTCGTTCTTCTTCGAGGGATGGTAGGTGTTTGCCATCTGCCTTTGCTTGCGCGGCGTCTTCAAGAATATCCCGTACTCCTTCAACGATCTGATCGATCATCTCTTGTTCATCCTGCGCAAAGAGCTTCGGTTTTGTCTCCAAGAACTTCTGGATCTTAAACTGGGTGACTTCCTTAAGATCATACTTCTCCAAGGTGATAAGAGGTGGTGATTTCGGGTAGGTGGCAGTCATGACAAAGCTTAGCATACAAGCAAAGTCTTCATCTTTAGATGCCTTTATCCGTATGTCAAAGTGTGGTTCGGTTTTCTATATGGCGTGAGCTTCGGTTGCGCAGTTGGAGCTCGGGGGACGTCGTAGGACTCTACCTTCCAAGCGCTTTGAGTTTCCGAATGCATAACAAAGTCGTCGCCATAAATAGCCTCGAGGGCAAGGATCTCGTTCTGTTGTATTTCTTCATATTCGGTTTTGTTGTTGATCTCCGGGCTCGCAGTAGGTTGGAGACCGGGGAAGCTTGAGTCATTGGTGTCGTTATTGAGAGTCAAGGGCGCCTTCCATACCCCAGGTTGTTTCCCCGCCATGTTTGCGCAGGTTCCAGAGGAGAGTCGAGTCACAGCAAAAGCCGTGACGCTCTACAGGGAAGAAGCCATGGCGGCGAAAACTAGTAATAATAAATTGAGATAAGTGGTTGTATAAGGTCATCCAGTGTATGGATGAGAGATAAGAGAAGCCTCCTTCTGACGTCGAGTCGCAAAAAGTGGCGGGGTAGGTTTAATACTTCAGAGTCCGCCCATTGCCTCCGTCAATTTCCACTTAAAGACTGCCAACTCAGTTTGCGACGCTCTTATAAAGGCGGTGTCGCTTCATCGAATTACAGGCGGCCACAGGGCTGATGAGGGGTTCATGGCAGTTCTTACGGCGGCCAATTAGTGTTTAAGGTCACCTGGACCGCCTGGCACACGCTGCAGGAATGCCTGATTCTGCAGTAGCGCAGGTCCCCAAGCAGGTTCCTTGGAAGGGCCGGGAGGTGGGGGGCGCGCCAGGGTCCCGTCTTTGTCTGCGTTTGCTTGGCCATGATCTACGTTAAAGCAGCTGAAAGTAAACATAGGGAAAATGAAAGTCAACATTAACATCCAACTGCAACTGCATCCCGTCCAATCTTATCCTGCCACAACAAAACAATCAACAACATAAGAGGATCGCCCCAAGATAAATGCCGTTATTCTCACTTTCATAATCGCTGATGCGAACTGTTTTCTTTTTCTTTCTTCAGATCTAACCGTTTGCCCCTCGTTCACGTGCAACTCATCACAAGATGTTGGGCTGGATGTTGAGACGCGGAGAGAACGCGCCAGAGCCAGTCAATGAAGGAGGTGCGCACCGCTAGCCCAGGAAACTATAATGGATTAAACCGACTAATTTTTGCAACCAGATACAACTCAAATCGATGTGCCCGACACTCCTGCACCCGTCTTCGCTGCCAGAGCGTTCAAAAGCGCATTATTTGGAACACCATCGCGACCCAGTAACCAACCCACCAGAGCATTAGGGAAAAGCAAGAATGCCAGGATGGATCAGGAATCCTCCCGGACACCACAGCGACCGCAAGGAATACTTCTTACTCCAGGAACGGGTACTACAAGACGGAAACGCGTATCATTCGGGCAGGACGTGAAGAAAAATGCCAATGCAAACAAAGAGCCAGAATCGCGCCAGCGCACGCGCTTGAACGAGGCTCTCGAAAAAGCATCAAAGTCCGTCAATCAAAAGAACGAAGCGCAACAAGAACAAGATAATTCCTCAGACGAGTGGGAAGAAGCCGACGACGAAGACTACTGCACACACGACATCACGATCGATCTTAACGAGCCTCATTCGCAGTCGGGCAGATACTGGAAGGAAGAGTTTGAAAAATACCACGAGGATGCGAAGGCCGAGATGGAAAAGTTGCTCAAGTACAAGCAATTAGCCAAATCCTATGCAAAACAGAAGGACGCCGAGGCGAATGAGCTTGCAGTGAAGCTCAAAGAAGAACAGCAGAAAGTGATTGAGATGGAGAAGCAGATTGCCGAGGGTGCCTCCAAAATCGCATCAAAGCGCGGAGACAGGTCGGACGAAAGCAGCGCTGATCTTCTATCAACACTCACTAAGCAAACAGCCCTGGCCGTACAATATCGAACACGGGTGCAGGAGCTGGAGGACCAACTTGAAGAATTTCTCAGTGAACGAGAGGATGATCCAAATTGGAAGGGCCGGAAGGGACGACAAACAACATCACCCAGGACTCAAAAGACCCTTCTTGAGACACAGAGTCAATTGAGACGAGCCCGTATGCAAGTTAAAGAAGTCGACGACCTTCGCGAGCAAATACCTTCTCTGAAAAATCAGCTTAAAGCGGCTGAAAAGCGAGCTGCCAAGGCTGAGGCGGCCAGCGAAACGAAGACCAGCGCGAAAGAAAAGACCGATGACGAACCTCTGCGCGAAGGATCGAGAGCGCAAGAGTTACGCACCCAGCTTCGCGAAGCTCGAGAAGAAAACAAGAAAAAGGATGACGAATTACGCAAACTCAAGCAAGAATTCGAGTCATACCGCAACGAAACTGAAGCCCACAATGCGGACACAAATACAGTACTAGAACGGGCACACGCCAAGATCGCGGAACTCAAGAAGGAAGTCAAGACGCTCAAAGCGGCAGATCATGGTGCTTCTGAGCAAGATGACCATGCTGCTCGACCGAAGAGCTGGCACATTCAATCAGACGCTGGCAGTCTGGTAGAGAGACCCAGACTCGTTCCATTAGACGAAAGCAACAGAGATCAGAGACGCACTATGGCCCGACGAAGCTTCGATCTGACTGACTTGGAAGGCGATGCGGTGGATCTCAAGACTACAGAGCCGACTGTTCCTTCACTGCGCCAGAAGTTCTCTGACGACGCTGTCCCAAGAGTTACTAAATCCGATGTCGGTACGTCCAACATGGTCTCATCAGGCCTTGGCACCAGGCCGGACATTGGGCGGCCTAGATGGCAACCGTTTGTTCCGCGATCGCCAAGAAATCGAGCGTATCTTGGCGAGGAAATCACCAAGCGTATCGAAAACGGAGGTGAAACACCTGGCCGGCCAAACTTTGAAGAGATTACCGTCCCTGATCTACCCGCACTTGCCAAGTCAATTGCCCAGTCAAAACGAACCACTTCTACAGAAAAGATGGATGGAAAGATCGACTTGTTGCAGGATCACTATGCGCGCCTCGGGGGTCCTGATCCAAACAACAGCGTATTCACTGCCAACACATCGAAGCTACCACCTGAGCGCAGAGCTGCAGCAATCGCACGGATCGAGCAGAGAATGGCAGAAAAGAAGCGTATGCGCGGAAGAAAGGGATTTGACAAGGAGAATGTTCGGCCTTGAGCAAGATAGCCGGTCTACTGTACATATGGGATACCAAGACTGTGCTGAGCAAGGAAAGGTTTACGGATTGAGATGTTTTAACGTGGTTGCTAATAATTATGCGTTGATCAGTATGAGAAAGACTGTGTTGGATTGGGCATTGGCATGGAGTTTGGGGTTGTATTTGATAAAATCCCGACTGTTGGATTTACATGATGATGGTTGTCATGGTTTTGTTTTGATAAAGAGTCTAGGCCTTTTTTAAACTATCTCGGTTCGTCTTATCTCGCAACGAGCTATTTTGATACTCAACTCAACATTGTAAAATAACTTGGAATTTCATAATGCCTGCCGAAATATTGATACCAACTGATGCGGATCTTATTCAAGATGAGATTTTAGAATTAGAAAAACGTCTTCAAGATGCAAAGGCGCGTCTAAACAAAGTCCAGCCTTCACCACCCCTGTCTCCAGCACGTAAGTCATACATATATATAGATAAGGAGTATAGACTCACATATCATAGCCCATCTCGCCGAAACAACTCATTTTCTGCTTCTCCTGTCAGACTCGGCACTTCCATTAGGCTCGTTCGCTTTTAGTAGCGGTCTCGAGTCTTATCTGGCCCATGAACCCCGCGCTTCAGCATCATTCGCCTCTTTTCTACCAGCTTCATTATCTTCGTTTGCTGCGACGACGCTCCCTTTTGTTCTCGCGGGGCACCGCAACCCAGAAAGACTTCCTCAGTTAGATGACCAGCTTGATGCTGCCATCATATGTACTGTAGGTCGGCGTGCTAGTGTCGCGCAAGGCCGTGCGTTGCTAGGAATATGGGATCGCTCATTTCGGTCAAGTTGTCCGAATGTTGATGGGCGCGCATTGAAAGATTTTGCGGCCTTGTTAAGACAGGAGAGCCAAAATGAAGTGCCATTAGTTTCTGCTCATCTGGCGCCCTTGTTCGGAGTGGTATGCGCCCTTGTCGGATTGGGATTGCGACAGACGGTGTACGTCTTTATGCTGAGTCACGTCAAGGCATTGATTTCTGCTGCGGTGAGAGCAAATGTCTTTGGTCCTTATCACGCGCAGAAAGTATTAGCTGGGCAGCAGGTACAGACGATGATTGACGATATGATTGACCGAGAGTGGATGACCCCTGTGGAAGAAGCTGGTCAAACAGTGCCTGCTATGGATCTGTGGATCGGACGACACGAGATATTGTATTCAAGAATATTTAACAGCTAAGTAACATTTGCTGTTCGCGTGGTATCATTATTGTTACATGAAATATCTATCTATGCATTTTTAAAAATTCAATCAAAACGCCTTGTGCCTATTCATCATCGCTGTCGCTATCGTATGCCACCAATGGTCCTGCTGAGGCCGCGGCCTTGGGTTTCGATGCCACCGCTACCTTTGCCTTATTGAGAGCCGCAAGAGTACTGCCTGAAAAGATACCGCCAACCTCTTGCTGCGGTTGTTGCTCTTCCACCTGGGCTAGTTCGGCCTCTCCGTTCTCAATCATTGGTCGTTCCTGGTATTCCACTTCAAAACCTTCTCGTCCCAGGGGATTAACTGACTGAGCTCCTCGAGCGAAGTGGATTTCGTCAGGCGCCTCGTATCCCTCAAGACCGTAACTGCTCTCAATCTTCCGTCTCTTTCTAGCCTCTGGGTCCCGACCTTCGATCTCGGCGACGAACTCTGCAGGGAGAGCTCTACGAATCGCATCAGCGGCTTGTTCCTCAATCTTGCGCGCCTCTCGCGCTTGCGCCATGGGATTGGGGTCGGCAGTTGCCCAGCGAACGTTAAGGACCTCGTCGTGATCCAGGGACTGATGCGCCATGGCCTCTTTGGCGAATTCAGCATTGGCCTGGTTGACGTATGTGACGAAAGCGACACCTCGGGTGTTGAGAACACGAACTATCTCAGTTAGTACTATATCTAACGTCTTGAACGGATAAAAAACTTACTGCGTTCGACAGGACCCCATTCTGCGAAATGTCGCGCCACAATTTCTTCAATATCATCGGTGACGTGAATTCTTCCCACGTAAACTGTCCGATTCTGCCTCATAAAACTTCCCACGCCACCCATATCATCTCGGTAGTCGGAGAACTTGTCGCGTCCAAAGCAATCGACGTTGGGATTGAAATGATCGTATGTTCCGGGGAGCCGATGAAGATAGTCGCAGTCTTGACCCTTGGGGCAAATTCCACGTGCAAAGCGTAAGCAGAAAAAGCTTCCTGGTATCGTGTCGGCCTTGGTATATCCAGTGTCTTTCGCGACATTGCAGCGGCTCTTGGCCTTGGTCTTGGATAGATACTTGTCTTCTCTGTCGCCGCCAGACCACTTGTTGTACCAGATGTTGAAGATCGTACCGGTTTGGGGAGGGGGCTCGGTTGTGAAGAAATCGGGATCGACTTGGGCTCGCGCAGGTCGCTTCTTCTTGCGGATAATCTTCTTGACCACCTTCTTTCCAGTGGGCGCCGCGACTTCGTTATTCGTTGTCGCTACTGCCATCTCCTGGTTATCTTGCTCAGCAACCGGCGCCATCTCAACTTGTTCTGCTGTGTCGGCCATGATTTCGAATTAGGGGGATGAATTGTCAAGAAGTCGTTGTGGTGGCAACGCGACAAGCTTGTGCTAATGATGCAAGGCTGGCTGTAAAAGATTCTGGGGACAGTTGCGTGTCAGAAAAGGAAGGCGGTGAGACGTACCTCAAGCATCTGTGGAGCTTGACATTCTAATTCTGCCACCACTTCATCAGGCCTCGCAACCCCCCCACTCATGATTTAGAACTTAGACAGGCGTCGAGAAATCGAGACTTATACTCTGCTTTATTTGCGTTTCTTTTTCTAGCTGTTTCCATAGGCGCACCTGCGTCTTGAACAAACGGCAAGATGGTGAACATCACGGAAAAGATCAAGGAGTAAGTTGATTCCTGATGACAATGGCGGGGCATCACTGACATGGCTATAGGATTGAGGAGGAGATGAAGAGGACGCAAAGTGAGTGAGAGCTGAAATTCCTATGATTCTGGGTATATTCAACGATATAGGAAATCTCATGGAGAGCGGCGGAGGTAGAGACTTATGAAAGCCATCCCAGGTTATCATAGGATTCACACCTAGTCTGGATTTGACTGTGCACATCTTGATTCAACACATATTCATATATTTATCTCTAGAAAAGAATATCTGCTAACTGGCTCTTAGAAAACAAGGCAACTGGTATGTTTCCATGGATATCTCAATTCATCATGCAGCAGTGTTAACGCAGTCCAGAATATCACTTGGGTCTATTAAAAGGGTAAGTCCAGATTGATCGATCTAACAGTTCTACTTGCCATTCGACTCAGTTTTCCTTACTTGTTGTTAGCAATTCACTGAATCACGTTATGCTAACAATTGCAGAAAACTTGCTCGATTAAGGGCGCAGCTGCTGGAGCCTGGTCCTGGAGCCGGAGGTGGCGGCGGTTCAGGTTTCGATGTGAGCAAAAGTGGTGATGCGCGAATTGCCCTCGTCGGTTTTCCCTCAGTAGGAAAGTCAACATTCTTATCCAAAGTCACAAAGACAAGGTCAGAGGTTGCTTCTTACGCTTTCACAACCTTGACAGCCATTCCTGGTGTGCTCGAGTATGGTGGCGCTGAGATTCAGCTTCTCGATCTTCCCGGTATTATCGAGGGCGCTTCCGAAGGAAAGGGTAGAGGACGACAGGTTATCTCGGCTGCCAAGACCAGTGATCTTATTCTCATGGTTCTCGATGCTACCAAGAAGGCTGAGCAAAGAGCGTTGCTGGAGGCTGAATTGGAAGCAGTCGGTATCCGTCTCAACCGAGAGCCACCGTAAGTGCTTGAACCGAGACAGTTCTGAATCACTGCTAACGTGAAACTTGTAGTAACATTTATCTTAAGGTCAAGACAGCGGGAGGCATGAAAATCACATTCTCGTCCCCTCCCAAGAAGCTGGATGAGAAGATGCTTTACAACATTCTGCGCGATTACAAGATCCTGAACTGCGAAGTTCTTGTGCGCGATGAGAACGCCACAGTTGACGACTTCATCGATGTTATTATGAAGGACCACAGAAAGTACATCAAGTGCTTGTATGTCTACAACAAGATTGATAGTGTGTCACTCGACTTCCTCGACCAGCTGGCACGTGAGGACCACACAGTCGTTATGAGTTGCGAGGACGATCTGGGTATTCAGGATGTCATCGACAGATGCTGGAAGGAACTCAAGCTGATTCGCATCTACACCAAGCGCAAGGGCGCGGAACCTGATTTCGGCGAAGCGCTGATTGTTCGCAGCAACAGCACTATCGAAGACGTATGTGATCGTATTCACAGAACTCTCAAGGATACGTTCAAATATGCCATGGTGTGGGGCGCCAGTGCCAGACATGTCCCGCAACGAGTTGGTCTGAGTCACCCTGTGGCAGATGAGGATGTCGTGTATATCTGCACTGCTTGGAAAGCATAGATATACACGCCCTTCTTTTAACAATTCAATAAAAATGTCATCATGTCCAGTATTACACGCACTCAATATTTCATATATCAAAACCATGTTGTATTGATAGAATTCGTACATAAACCGGCCACCAGAAAAGAAGCCCAGCCAGGCCCTGTCATTGCATCATGTCATTACAAGCCAAAGTGTGTAATCCTACACCACCATGAATGTGGGTGTTATGTGTACATCAAGTGAACCCCAAACGCCCTCAACCAGACCTCCAGCGGTTCAAATAAACACCGTGGACTAACAGCCACTAGCCAGCAAAAAAAGCAAAAGGAGCATCCCGAACAAGTGGGCTATACCCTAATCGAAGAAAAAAGAAACGGTGCTTTATAGCTGGAAGGCGCTCTTGCTTGGTGCTGACCTTGCGCCAAAGGGGTTGTCGCCTTGGAGTTTCTTAGCACTCGCTTGGGCGAAGAGGGACTTGGGCTTGGCTCTGGAAAGGGATTGTTAGCAAACTGGTACCAGAGAAAAGGAGAAGAGGGATACGAACTTGCTGGCGTGCTTGTTTCGCAGGGCATTGATCTTTTGGGAGCAAGGGCTCATGATACCATCGGATGGCGAGACATACTTGTCACTATTTCGATATTAGAAACTGATACTCATGTCATATGGGAGGTTGCCTACGTTTCGTCGTCGGCCATCTTGGAGTGAAAGGCTTGACGGTGGTACTCCATGCTCTTAACGTCCTTGACGGCTGGCTGCTCAGTCATGGGAACGTTGACGTCCTTATCGGCGAGAACCTTGGCAGACATGATGAAAGCGTTGAAAGTAGTAACGAAGTCGAAGGGTGTATGTTGAAGAGCGGAATATGGTCGATTGGAGAGGAAGATGTGGTAGTAAACGGTTCTTTGATTCTGTGTATGTGTATGTGTAGGTGAGTGAAAGAAACAGTTGTGATGAGTTGCGAGTTCTTTATGTTAAGGGTAGTGCCGTCTATCAAATAGGTGTGCCATGCACAACTAGCAGAAAATTAGCAGGCAAAGTAAACGGTGCCTGATGTTGACGGGGCAACGGGCAATTAGTGAAAATTACAAGGATAGTAGCAATCGGATGACGTTGGTTGTTGCCGCGTTCTACCGTGCTAATTGCTGGAATGGACCCACGGATACGTACTACGTACAGGGCAGGGCCTGTAATGGATAGACTCCACTGTGAGAAATGGCACGCTGAGGCCTATGTTTAACGCGGGCAAGCCGTGAACAGCGCACCATCACTGGGGTAATAGGAGTCCATGGCATGACTTGCGTTTAATAGCTTGGACCCTGAGAGTATCATTCTGGAAGGAAAGGGGTTGGGCATTAACTCATAATGGAGTGGACGATACGCGGATATGGGTTGATATCCAATTACTACTGAGACAACATCCATATGACAACGGCTATATCCTTTCGTCCTATAGCATACGCACTAAAGCCCATAGTGACGTTTCCATCTAGACTATCCGTAACATAGCCTGAGTTGCTGCGCCGTTCTTTATTTGTTATTGGAAGACTTTCGTGTTTACCTGCCTTTGTTACTACAATCAAGATCAGTGCGCCCGTCGTATGAAATAGGAGTTAGTTACTAGGTAAATGGGGTTTAGAATTGGCTGTGGTCAGAGCGCAACCTATGAAATATCATGAATTTTCAATAAACCAACAACTTGTATACTCTAATCGTCCATGCTCAAGCAAACAAACAAAATGTGGCTACTAACTCAACCGTCCACGACCTTACAGCTTAGCCTTATGCTGTATCCTAGCACCGGGCTGAAGTCTCTGGACACCATATGCCTTTAGCAACTCCTCAGTCTTGGCCCTCTGCCTCTTGATCGTAGCAGTCGCCTCCGCGCTGCGCTTGTTCTCGTTGCGTCCCATCTGCTGCAGATGCACCTCATCTGGTCCATCAGCCAGTCGCAGCGTTCTGATACCGGCCCACATGTACGCCAATGGGGTATCCTGAGAGACACCCGCACCGCCGTAGGCCTGGATAGCTCGGTCGATAACGGTAAGCGCTGTCTGGGGAATGAGCACCTTTGCTTCTGCGATCTCCTTGAGGGCCTTCTTGGGACCTAGGTCGTCCATCTTGATAGCTGCGTTGAGGACAATGAGACGCGCAGCATCGATTTCAATGCGAGACTTGGCGATCCATTCAATAATGACTCCGTGCTCACGGAGGAGCTTACCGAATGGCTTCTTGGACTCGTCGTTGACTCGGAGGAGCATCCAGTCAAGAGCGCGCTCAGCCTGTAGTATTGTTAGGATAGTCTCCTCTGGTACGAAAGGTCCGGTTAACTTACAGCACCAATACTGCGCATAGCATGGTGAATACGGCCAGGTCCGAGACGGCCCTGAATAATCTCAAATCCACGTCCCTCTCCAAGGACAAGGTTAGAGGCAGGCACTCTCACGTTGTTGAATGTCAAATGTCCGTGACCGTGAGGCGCATCATCGAAACCGTAGACCTTGAGCATACGGTTGATAGTGATACCAGGTGTCTCAGCAGGCACCAAGATGACAGACTGCTGGCTGTAAGGGTCCTTGTTGTCGGGATCTGTCTTGCCCATAACGATGTAGATCTTGCATCGTGGGTCACCAGCGCCGCTGGACCACCACTTTTGGCCGTTGAGAACATACTCGTTACCCTCACGGCGGATGCTCAACTCAATGTTGGTCGCATCTGAGGAAGCAACCTGTGGCTCTGTCATGAGGAAAGCTGAGCGGATCTTGCCGTCCATGAGAGGCTTCAACCACTGCGCCTTCTGAGCATCATTACCGTACTTGGCCAGTACCTCCATGTTACCTGTATCAGGGGCAGCGCAATTACAAGCCTCAGACGCTACGTGTGAGCGACCGAGCCACTCGGCCATGAGACCATATTCGAGGTTAGTCCAGCCAGGAGACTCCTTGTAATGGCCCTTGGGAAGGAACATGTTCCAGAGACCAAGCTTGCGAGCCTTTTCCTTCAAGTCCTCAATGATAGATGGGTGACCTTCCCAGCGGGCGTCACCCTCGCCAGCAAGGGCTTCTACTACAGGGTCGGCACTATTGAATGTCAGAATTAGGTTTGCGCGGGTTAAGGATTGAAACTGACGGAATGCATTCTTCCTCGACAAACTTGGCGACAAGGTCAAGCTGCTTCTTGGCAGCATCGCTGACGCGGTTGGCAGCCTAAGTCGTCAATGTTAGTTCTGTATTCGTCTCGACTATATGAAAGTACAACGTCGCGTACAATGGCTGGGATTCGCGCAGACATGATAATGTTCTGATGCGGACTTGTGGATGGTGATTATAGTGTGGCGTAGTAAGGGGGTAATAGTCGTCACAAGTGATGATGCAAAGTGTCTCAACAGCAATATCTTGAGGAATAATAAAAAGCAGAAAGAGAAAAGGGATTGTCTAGAGATATGAAGAAACAAAGTACAAGCTATAGTAAATCAATTCTACCCCAGGTTTGTTGAGCTCCAACTTCTCCGCACATCATCGTATGTCCAGGTTCGATGGAGCCGAGGTTCGCGGCTGCTGACTACGCGATTTGCACCTCTCACGGCTCGAGGGACGACAAGTGGAGACATTGAAATCCGGGGTACCTGTCGCTATCATTGGAAGCTCTCCGCAGGCCTCGGAGCTGAGTGGGCCCAATGCCTCGGACCTTGACAACTCGAGCTTCAGGCTTCCAGTTATGGACTAAAGCTCGACTTAAGATTGATGATAAATCGACTTTGATCATCTAGTGGCCGGATAGTTTCATCTATTATTCGGCTGCTCCATACATACCCGAACTCTCAGCGGTGGGACATCACCTACACGTAGCATCCTCAGATGCTACCCAAGATCAATGTCACCAAATATTAGACGTGATTTAAAAGAGAGAGAACTCGCATCCATGTATGAACACCAATGAGAAACAAAAAGACTAAACCCAGGCTGCCTCAGTATGCTACTTCCAGGCAATGTCAATAATCCACCAGGGAAGTACCCTCCTCTTCAACAGACGTTGTTGTGCACCCCATGACACAAACAGCATTCGCCGCTGATCCTCATCTATTCTGCTCCTTTAACAAGCACAGCCGTCGCGGTCGTTTTCGATGTGGATGTTAATCGGGTCATCAAAGTCGCCGCTGAACTCTTCAGACTCTTCTTGGGCCAAAGCATTACGGGCAATGACTACAAACTGTTAGCTCTGATCAACAGTGGGCGAAAAAGCACTCACCCTCAAAAGCCTGGTCAATGTTAATGGCCTCTTTAGCACTTGTCTCAAAGTAAGGAATGTCGCCTTTGGACTGGCAGAAAGTCATGGCTCGCTTGTTGGAAATCTTCAAAAAGTTAGATCACTATCAGTATACGGGTTTCGGTTGATTTACCACTCGCTTGCTCTCCTCAACATCAATCTTGTTGCCAAGCACGACCTAAAACATGTCAGCACACTTCGTTCATCCGATCTGATAGACCACTAACAAATGGGAAGTTGGGAGGGTCGCGGGGGGAAGCCTGGATGAGGAACTCATCTCTCCAGCTGTCCAGCGCCTCGAAACTCTTGGCATTGTTGACATCGTAGACTAGAACGCAGCAGTCGGCGCCTCGGTAGAACGCAACACCGAGAGATTGGAATCGTTCTTGGCCCGCAGTATCCCAAAGCTATCCCAAACAGTCAATTTTTCTTCTCTCAAAAGGTAATCTGTGTCACCGTATCATACCTGCATAGTAACTTGTCGATCGTCGACCAGGACCTCTCGAGTCAGAAAATCGGCGCCAATGGTAGCCTTGTAGCTCGCACTGAACTTCTTGTTGACCTATCACCACAGGATCGATATTAGTCACGGGCAGTTCCGGTCGGTTTTAGCTAGAGTTGCTTACATATTGGTTCATCAAGCTGGTCTTTCCAACACCGCTATCACCCAAGATGATAACCTATTCCACTCTTGTATCAATACTCAATGTCTCGGAAAATTCTGGACGGTTTTTCTGTCATATCGCACCTTGAGAAGAACCTTCTTTCGAGAAGACATGGTGAATGGACGTTTGTGAGGAGGGAACGGTATTCAATGACGTTATCTCAAGCCTTCGAAGGATAATTGTCGAGACGCCGTCTGTTATCTAGCTTCTTCCGAAGCCGGAGTCCTCTATCGTTCGAGCCGCGATGTTTGTTCGTAGGACAACAGACCCTCTGCTATTTTATGTGATCTGACACAGAAGTCCAGTCGTGAAATGTCGGATTCACAAAAGGTTGGTGTTGTTTAGAGATGGCGGCGGCAGATGACGGTGGGCGGAGGTACCAATGTCGCAGCCTCGTCGGTCGCTCAAGGTGATGTCTACAGCGCTAGTTGTGTTTTAGTTTAGCGGTATGCATAAGTCAAGGTGTGGACCTCAAGCCACCGGTGGTTGGTTCTTGTGCATCTCCACGTGACATCATATGCACCTCTATCATGCGACACCGACCAGCCATGATCAAGGGATACTTTACTTAGTAGTTAGTTGCCATTTTTGGTGAGCTTCAACGATCAACACACAGGGCCTCATGGATGTATCACCGAGGCTGATACGGCTGAATCATGGCGGATGACGGCCTTCTTAACAAGGTCCATGCTCTGAGCGATCTCGAGCTGGCCTTACTTCTCTGTCTAATTAGTCGCGAGCATTGCCTTGTTAGCACACCCTCTGAATCTATCGACGACTTAATACAGGAACTACAGCTTGTGGCTACAAAGACTTTTGGACTTAGCTGGGTTGTCATTGACTGCACTCCTGCCACGACCCTCGAAGATTTTGCCTCTGCTCTTCTCCTAGGCAATCAGACTTCTCCCTCAAGCCACTCGCCTACAGCATTGCGCAACCCTGATTCGTACTTTACATCGAGGCCATCGACGTCGCATCCGCGCACACCGCTGAGCCCTCTTACTCCCGGCGGTGCTCTCGCGTCTCAAATAGCGAACGTCGTCCTCGCAAAAAACCTAGACCGAGCACCACAAGCCGTTCAGATTCAGGCCCTAGAGCTTCTCCGAACCCGTCGCATCTTTACAAGAACGTCTGTACAAACTGCCCCAAAGCAATTTGTCTTCGTTCCGGTATTACAGGCAGCCAGTGGGGGCGAGGCTCGTGTGACGGCGCACTTGAATGACTTTTTATATATAACATATTGGCATAATCCCGAGGATGGCTTCGTTAATCTGGATGAAGCTGATGCTGGTAATGATGCAGACACCGCGTCGACAGGCAGTGTCGTGAAAAGGGGCCCCGGCGAGGGAACCACTACAACTCCACCTTTGATCGTCGAGACTGTATGTTGCTTATTCCCATGCTCATGGGTACACGGCTGACTCTAAACAGGACATCAGCTATCTTGGAACGCTGAGCAAAGAAGCCCAGGTGGATATTGAAGTTACCCGCTATCAGATGAACATTGTTTCGTTCCTTCGCATGCACCGAGCTGTCGCTGGAGGCATTAGTCCTACGGCTACAAAGCACTTCGGTCAACTAATACGCTGTCTCGCTGCTTTGCATGGTCTAGACTTTGTAACACCAGCTCTTGTTGGCCTAGCTACTTCCAAGGTTTACTTGCACCGAATCCAGCTGACGCCTCCAGAAAAGGAGAGAAGTATGCAATGGGGCAGTAGAATAGAAGCAGTAGAAGCACTACTAGAAGACATTGGTCCTGAAGATGTCATAGAAGATGTCTTGGGCATGGTGACCGCGCCGGTGTAGGGCGGGTACCTTTTATTAAATAGTTCTATAATAATCTACACGTTATGACAAGTCGAGGACTCCAGTTCCCGCAAAGCCAATCCGTACTTGCATTCTAGCCCATCCTAGGTTCATGATGTCGATGGTTCATTGCGATGATTTTTGCCATATCCCAAAAGTCGTTGCCGTCCATAAAGAACTGGTCTAATAGTAAAAAGAAAAACGTTATGCATCTCAATCCAACGCCATGTATCGTGTGGTATATCTTTAAGCAACCTGGTTAACCTTGCAAGACCAGCCAGAACCGCCTGCAAGAAGAGGCAAGCTACAAATGATGTTAGCAAAGAACAGAGATCATCAATGTCAAAACGTACCTAGCACCAAGGCACCAGCCGAGCTCGTTGCCCTTAATCTTCTTGGCGATCTTGACTTCACGATCAATAGGCATGTCGTAACCAGTGTGGAGGAGGGCCATCATGAAGTTGAGGTCCAAGCACCACTCAGGTCGGTCGTTAAGCTCCGTCATGGCCTCAGGGACGGTGGTGAAAACGTCCCAAGCAGTCTTGCCCATACAAACAGTCTGGGTAAGATCGTGCATCTCACGAAGAGTGAAGGAGTCAGGCATGCCCAGAGGCTTAGTGCGGTCGAAGAAGTAGGAGAAGATGTAGACGTCCTCCTTGCTAAAGGTCTTGGACAGCAGAGGCTGGTGAATACCGTTGAAAGAGCAGGGGGCAAGATCACACTTCTCGTCCTTCTTGAGGATCTTCTCGGCCAGGTTGCGGCACTGAGCGGGAGCAGGCTGAGAGGGTCCGGTAAAAGTGACCAGAGTCAGATCCTCACTACCATCCAGGGTGACGTTAACAGCCTTAGTCATTCCGGGGGCAATGCAAGGGTTTACGATGGGCTCCTTCAGCCAGCTCTTGTCATCACCCTTGGAAGCGGTGAGGTCCTTGATCAAAGCTCCATGAATGGCCTTGCGGGCAGCCATCAGACCGTAACCCAAGTGGGAGTGCTGGTAAAGCTCGAAGTGGCGGCCGCCAAAGTCAAGGTCATACTTGTGGTCGCCCTCGGCGAGCTTCTCGGGCATGCCACCGTCAGCTGCACCCTTGAACGTGGGCTCGAAAACAATCTGAGTGGAACCACCACCGAGATCGAAGGTGGCGGCGGTCTCGCTCTTATCGGGGCCACCAATCTTGCCAAGAAGGTAGTTGGTAGTGATCCAAGCATAAACACCCTCCAGAGAGCCGTCCATGATAACGACGCCCTCGTTCTCTTTGTCGACGACAGGGAAAGGGTAGTCTTGCTCGAGGTGTCGTCGGACTTCATCGAGGATAGCGTCAGCGGCTTCCTTTCCGATCATTCGAAGACCAGCGGTGGCCTTGACGGCAACAGGAGTGCAGCCCTTGAGAGCGTTGGGAACAGTATCCATAGCGACCTTCAGAAGAGGATCGAGACTCTTGGCAGCGGCCACAGGGTCGCCCTTGTAGTTGCTCAGACCGCCAACTTCCTTCTCGGTCATCTTGAACTCCTCGTGCTCGAGCTCGGGTGTGGGACCGCAGTTGTTGAACTTGTAGACGTGGATTCGCGAACCAGTGCTGCCGGCGTCGATCATGAGAACATACTGGACGATAGGCTTATCCTTGGAGAAGGACTTGGTGCATCGATCGGTACCGTAAGAAGAATCTGAGGGTGACTGTCCATTGTTGCTACCGTGAGCTGGCTGAGTAACTGTCGGTTCGTTAGCATGAGGTTGTTTAGACTTGGTCGACTGCTGCTGCTACTACTACCTCCACTCGGCGTACCTTCGTGATACACTTCAACACCCTTGGGGGAAATAAAGTAAAAGAGGGTAACAATCGCAAAGACGATGGCGGCAGTCTTAATCCACCTCGTCCGCTGGGACTGCGTCATCCAAGATTCCTTCATCCTGCCAATAATGCCTTGCTTTTTGGGCCTGAACTTATATCGGTCTGGTTTCTCGTGAGGATCGAAGCCTGGCAACTTTGATGAAGAGGGTGATGTGGGTGTTCTCATGAGCGCGGGTCTCGCGAGAAGGGAGATAAGATTATCTTTAAAGGGCCTGGAGTCGGTAGAGCATTGGAGGGTCCCTTTTAGGTAGGGGGAAGGAGTGTCAAAACGAGGGTGACTTGGACGAGAAGGGGATTGGAGCGTGGCAAAGAGGAATTAATTTCCATTAAAAAAAGGGATGAGGAAATGGCTTTGACAAGCTGGCAATCAATGCTACAGATAACAACAAATGGGAAAGGAAAGGGAAAGGGGGGTCGTATACTTTTTTTGGTGGACGGAAATGGTTTGGTTTGCATCTCGTAGCCAATCTGCATCCAGAAACACCCGCACCTCCACGGCCATGGCGATGTTGCACGCCTAAGACGGCGCATCTGCATCTGTCAGGGGCTGTTCTTCCCTAAGAAAAATGATCTCCACGCCCCTGAAAGCGAAGAATCGCCTAATTTTAGATACCCCACCGCTAAATCGTGAGGACAAGACAACGTTTGATGTCATGAAGTTTGAGAAAGTGTTCAGCTGCAAATGACATGGAAGTCATGTACATCCTGGACACTCATAGTAATGATTGTTTAAATATTTACTTAGGTATTTCATATTTTTCTATCTATCTAGTAACAAACCTCACTCAGTGTTGGTTATCGCGCTTATTTTTATAATCGTCACAAGGCGTGTCTGAACTTGGCTCCTACGTAGACCTCTTTGAGTCTGCGCCTCCAGAATGTTCCAGTCGTACGCAATGTTGCCTGCTTCATTTGCGAACTATAGGGCAATCCCCCAGCTACCTGGATTTTCACCATTGTAATATCAAAACTTTCACTCTCACCTAAATTCTGTGCTGAGCATATTACCATTCACCAGACGTTCTCTCACCTTGAAACACCTGCGCGCATCACATTCATTCATCTCCTAACATTAGCGATAAGGGATGGATGTGCAACTCTTTGTCTATGACCTCTCACGAGGCTTAGCTCGTCAAATGTCCATGGGCATTCTGGGCTTCCAGCTTGATGCCATATACCACACCTCAATAGAACTCAACGGCAAAGAATACGTCTACGATGGGGGTATCATTGCGATTCGACCAGGCTCCTCGCATCTCGGTCAGCCACTGGAAAAGATCCCCCTTGGCACGACAAATCTGCCCATCGATGTCATTGAAGAGTTTCTCGATTCTCTACGGCCAATCTTTACACTAGAGGTATTACCAACCGATATCTTGTTTATGCTAAAACCTGACAATGCATAGGCTTATGACTTGTTTCACCACAACTGCAACAACTTCTCTGATTCGTTTGCAAACTTTCTACTCGGAAAGGGTATTCCTGAGCACATCGTGAAAATGCCACAGGCTGTTCTCGATTCACCCATGGGTCGAATGCTACTTCCTCAGCTTACACAGGGGATCAATGCGGGTAGACAGGGTGGCTCTATTCTCGGGCTACAGGAGAGCTCCCAGGCACCATCTGCAGTACCAAAGCACGGTGTCAAGAACATTACCAACGCATCTGAATTTGATCGTTTGATGAGCGAGGCAAAGAACTCATGTGCGGTTGTCTTCTTTACATCAGCCACATGCCCACCTTGCAAAACCCTCTACCCGATTTATGACGAACTCGCGGAAGAAGTTGGTGATAAAGCTACTCTCATGAAAGTCGACATTTCACAGCCTCAGCAGCATGAAGTTGGAAGTCGATATTCGATCAGAGCAACTCCCACTATTGTGACTTTCCTCCGTGGCGAAGAGGAAAACAGGTGGTCAGGGGCTGACCCAGCTGCCCTTCGTGGCAATGTACAGCTTCTCGTTCAGATGGCTCACCCTGTTCATCCTCATGAGCGACTGCGTCTTCCTACATTCTCAAACCCGAATACTAAGCCGGTACTTTACACAAAGGTTCCCCCCTTGGATAAGCTCATGGTGAAGATGGGTCCTGAGGTTTCCAGTAAGCCCGAAGTCAAGGCTCTCAAGCAATATCTGGAAGATCGAACAAAGGATGGCCCTTCAAGTGCAGTTATTCCTGACATGGGCCATTTGTCGGGACTCGTCAAGGATTCAGTCACATCACTACCTATCGATATCCTCTTCACTATTGTCGACCTGTTCAGATGTGCACTTTCAGATCCTAGAATTAGCGGCTTCTTTGCAGAAGAGAAAAACCACGAAACGGTCATTGCTGTACTAGAGTCTGTCGCACAAAAGACAGACTGTCCTTACGCTCTACGCCTCGTGACACTCCAGATGGCCTGCAACTTCTTCTCGACGCCCCTGTTCCCCGACGAGATCATGCGGGACAGCTCGTTGCGCGCAGCAATTATTCTTCTTGTTTCATCTAGTTTCCTAGATGAGAGCCATAATAATGTGAGGGTTGCATCTTCGTCGCTTCTTTTCAATTTGTCGCTGGCAAACCGCAAGGCCAGGAATGGCGCAAAGCCAACTTTGTCCGGAGACGATGAACTGGAGCTCGCTGCGTCAGTAGTGGAGGCGATATCCCTGGAGGAAAAGTCTGCGGAGGCATTGCATGGAATGTTGCTGGCTCTGGGTCATTTGGTTTATGGCACGCAACTTGATGGAGAGTTGCCAGATCTTCTTCAGGCAGTTGGTGCGCAAGACAGCATTTTGGCTAAAAAGTCCAAGTTCCCTGACGAAAAGCTGGTTACAGAGGTTGGTACTGAACTGTTGGGAAAGGGACTCAGGAAGCCCTAGTTGGATGGCGTTCAATGATTGCATTGTTGTTTATAGATCTGCCTTTTTAATGGATGATACCAAGTTGAGGAGCCCAAGATGATCGCGGTGTTGATGTTTTTCAAATTGTTTCCTGTATGTACCTATCTTTACAAGCCAATTCAGTAAATCAAGCAATCCTGATAGTTCTCAAGCTACACCATAAGGCCCTGAGCTGAACATGAAAAATTATATCGTCTTCGTCTAGGGTAAGCCAAGCACTCAAGACATCAGCCGTGTCCACTTCCCAACCACCTCGGTCAGAAAATTTTGGTGGAGTGGTCCCGCAGGCAGGTAGGCTTGGTGCTGAATAATCAGACAGGAGGTGCCCCGCTTGCAGATTTTTCGAGGCCTATATAAGCTCGACTTTCTCCCGATCTCTTTTGTTCTTGCTCCTTAGATCAAAAAGCAATTTATAATTGTTTTCTGAGCCGCCACGACCTTCACCCGACCTTTTAGGTTAACTTCCCACGGTGTCGCGTTGCCTTTCCCATACAGGGAATCGCTCAGTAGATTATAACCCTTGGATATAGGAAATTCTCCGCCAGCGTCGATGTTTCGCATCGATCTCTGTAGGCGGTGTAATGCCAAGAAGGGGGGACATCTCATCATCTTGAAAAGGATTTTGATAATATGACTAGTAGCTTTTGTGGGCGGCTGGATTAAACCACCGTGTACGATGCCATAAATACTTGCTGCTTGCTGTCTGTGAAGATTTTGCACCTGTGTTTTGCGTTGCTATGTGTACCTCAGTAGAGCTATCTTCAAGAGGTATAGCTCTTCTAAGCGTCACAGGAACAACATCCATACAGACCACCATTTCAACGTCATTGGCAAGCTCATGTCTAAGTTGATGAGGCTCAAAGACGGTTGTCACTGACCAGGATAATTGATCCTTGACGCGATTATTAGCGTTGATCATCACGGCACTTCACGATGCAGCTTCACGTGAAGCCATTAAACATTAAGCATGTGAATCATAAGCTCGTTCATTCGTGTTCGCGGAAAGTCTAAATACACTCCGCAGCAATCCTCCCCACCTCGACAAGTGCAACATCATTACTCGTCATTGGAAGCCTGTCCCAGTACACCTTCAATTCCTTGACTTCTGTGCTGGTCCCTCACGAAATCTTCAATCTTGTGATCGTGATGCGGTCGCTCAGGAGGTCCTGGGGGCTTGTCTTCCTCCTTGGGAGGGCTTTGGCCAGCGGGCAAGACCTTTGCGGCCACAGGGACGTATTCTGTGACTGATGAAATGTTAGTCTTGGTTTGTTGATACTGTTCTCTTAAGAACTTGCTCTTCTCGACGATGGGGTTAGGCTTCTGGTTCTCAATCTCGCGAGTGTTGTCCGCAGCCTTGTCGAGCTGCGTCTTGAAGGATTCCTCATTGACGTTGTTGTTCTTGGAAGCCATCTTTGCTGTAGTATACGGGCTGTGTTTCCTGAAAAAGGACGATACTCCGAATAAGTTTATGAAACGGGAAGAGAAAGAGGCAGGTGAATAATCGTATTTATTGAGGAAGTAACCTCAACTACCGCGTTTCCTTGGCCTTTTCTCTGCATTGGCATACGCAATTGGCGTAGATCGATGCGTCTTGTCCTGTCCTGTCCTTCTGAAACTTCAGCTTCGTCCAACCTCGTAAGTGACGTCAATTAGCAGATGGTGGGGTCATGTCCGATAAGGCCCGATAACTGTCAAAAGTCCATCTTATCGGGCCATTCTGATGGGCTGATTATCACCCAACAATTAGTCTAATTGTTACTGATTGTTTGTCTAACACTGAAGAGGTATTTTGTCAGGAACAAAACTTTTGACATACTTTCTTCAAACTTTTATAGCGTCCCAATAACATCGAGATGCCACAAATTCCCATCACAATTGTCACAGGCTTCTTGGGCTCGGGCAAGACGACACTCATTCTCAACCTCATCCCGCAACTTCGCGCCCAGAACCCTGACTACAAACTCGCCCTTTTAAAGAACGAATTCGGCGATCTCGCAGTCGACTCGCAACTCGCCGCAAACTCCTCCATCTCGGGTGTTCAGGAGCTTCTCAACGGATGTATCTGCTGTAACCTCGTTGGCCAACTTGGCCCCGCGCTCAAGGAACTCGAAGACACCGTTACACCCGACCGAATCGTTATTGAGACCAGCGGCTCTGCTTTCCCTGCGACTCTCGCTCTCGAAGTGAACCGCCTTGCGCGCGAGTCTGGAAAGTATATCCTCGATGGTGTCATCAGCGTCATTGACGTTGAGAACTGGAAGGGCTACGAGGATACTAGCTACACAGCCCGCATCCAGGCGCGCTACACGGATCTCATCGTTTTCAACAAGTGGGAGAACGTCAGCATGTTGCGATACGACGAGTGCCTCGACCGAGTTGGCGATTTGGAGGTAGACGTTGCCAAGGTCAAGAGCGATAAGGGTAAAGTCCCTATGGACATAGTTTTCGGCGTGGATGGTGGCTTGGCGCAAGAGTTGACAGAGTCTGATGTCGACAAGACCAACGGAAACAGCCATGAGAACTCCAACGGCACAACAAACGGCCACTCGCACAATCACCAGAGCGAAGTTGAAGTCCTCTCAGTTGTCCTCAAGGCCGACCCCTCAGCCCGCATAAATACCGAAAAGCTCATCGCATTCCTCTCCTCTGCGCCTAAAGACGAGGCTTACCGCATCAAGGCTCTCGTCTCGCTGTCCACCACACCAAGAAACTCAGATCCCGATATTCCCAAGCCAGAGCCCAGTGCATCAGGCCGCTACATTCTCAACTGGGCGTTTGGTCGCTGGACCTTCACACCAGTCGCGGAAGCGCTACAGGAGCATGACTCAAGTAGCAATGTCACAATGCGCATGACGATGATTTTTGCGCGGTACGAGAGCAACAAGTGGAAGAAGAGACTTGAAGCTGGTGGCTTGATAGAGATAGATGGCGGCGATTCAAGTGGATTGACTGTTACTAAGATCTTATAGAACAAATGGATAAGAGGAAGAAAACAGAACTTAGACCTAGAGCAAGATGTGGAAAAAGACGTCACGAAGAGATGAAAAGAAATGTTTACGAGTAAACATAGACTCATGATTGAAAGAGATGCTTGTCGCTATCTGACTAGGGATATAAAAAAACAACCCGCTACCTAAATTTTGAAATACACGCATTGTACAGTCTTTCTACACGGAATGATTTTATGTAAATCTTATATCCAACCTGGGCCGGGGCAAATTGGACTTGCGACGAAATGTAAATCAGGCGCGGTCATGCTTTCCGGTTGCTTGTCAGGCCCGGCATTGAAGTTCTGCTCGTCAAAGTAGTAGTCGGCCCAATCATCCTCATAAACATCATCTTCTGGAGTTCTAGACTTGGCCATCCAAGGATCGTCGAATGCGGGACCATCGTCCGCCTGAGCCCGATTTTCAACCTCCTCCTTGAACCGCTTGAATACCTCGGGTGTCGAGAGCGCTGACATGGGTGTTGGAGGTACAGACGGTCCGGTAGCCAGGCTCTTGACAGTCTCAGCTGTGCTGCTACTGCGTGACCCTGGTGAAGCCGGTGGTGAGATCTGGTTGGCTTCGGGGTCTGATGTGAGAGATGCCGTGGGACGGTGGAGTTTTGTGATGCCGTTGAGAGACTGAGAGACTAGTGGCGGGGGGCGATTGTATTTTTTGACAGTTGGTTTATAATGAAGTCTTGAAAAGTTGAGGCTAGTCTCGACAGGCGTCGCTGTCATCGAGTCGTTGTCGCAAATTGAACAGGTACCGGACCTCTCAGCGATTCCGTTATGGCATACGCGACACATTGGGTCTGACACACTATCCTGTCGAACGTGGACTTGCGCAGTAGTGGATGAGCGAGTTGGATGAGAGTTGAGGGCATCTGCATGAGGTTTTGTTGAAGGGCGCCGCACGACAACTGTGTGAACAGAAGGCCTGCGCCTCTGAGAGTCCTGCGATGATCTACGGATAGCAACCATTTGTACTGATGGTTTTCGCTTGGGCCATGCTGTCGATGAAGCGTCGCTGGGCCGTGGTGACGAGAATGGTGAAGTGACAGGGGTGTTGTCGATTCGCTCGACCCGTTCGAGTCTGATCGTCTTGGCCTCACTGATGACAACCGGCGAAGCAGTTGGCTCCGTTGCCAAGTTGAGATCATCTACAGCCAGGATACTTTTTCGAATATCAATCACTGGTTCTGGCACTTGTAGCCCTCCTTGAGTTGTCGTAGGCTCATCGCTGTCGACGCTTTCTGGCTCTTCTTGGGCCGGTGAAAGTGGCCCGTAAGCTGACCGGAATGGACCGTTGAAGGGGCCAAATGTCAACCTCGACGGTTGCTGTGCTCGAGGATCCTCCACCTGAGGCTGTTCTGGCTGAGCTCGTGGCGATGGTGGCGGCGGCGGTTCTATCCGAGGCAGCTCGACCTGGGGCACTTTTGATGGAGGCAGTCTTAATGTGAATGGTTCTTCTGGTGTAATTGTCGGTTCTTGCACTGGAGATAATTGATTCTGATGTTGATGATGGTATTCATATCTTCGGTGGTGTATTTGTTCCGCAAAAGAGGCTTTTCTCATCCTCACTAGTGACTTTTTACACTCCTCGTCATTGGGAATATCGGCCTCAGTGATCCTCCTCGTAGGCCGGTCAGGGTGATGTATCATGGTAAAGTCTGTTTTCGCTATTGAGCTTGTCTTTGCTACTGACTCTGAAGCTCTTCTGAAGCCCCGGAAACTCATTTTCCGAGGCGAGAGTTGGTCCCGCCAACTGCTCATCTTGTCGTCGTTGGTGATGGTCCAAGAAGGCATCGTGACGAGCGAAGAGAATCGGGCGGGAAAATGAGGGTTTGTCTGAAGTCTCTCAAGACCAATGTCTCAGAGACTCATAGATAAGAGAACAAGAAAATTCCCCAAAACCTGATTTTGAGTGGCCCTTCAACATTCGTTTATAAGAAAACCTTGACTCTCAGTCCCCTTTTTCAGACTAAGTGGTAGCAGGTTGGGCGACTGGAATGTAAGTGACTGATAGACGAGAGGGGTCCTGGACCTTGACAGGGTCGCAGGGCGTCAGCAGTCCAGCTTCTGGGGAAAAGACAGGATAAGGTTTCTCGTGGTTGAAGAACTGCAAACCTTGTCGAAGTAAATTCAGAATAGTATACGCCGCGTCTTACCTATGGCGGCTCGGAGGCCCCGATGACAACGCTAAGCAGTAACTGAACTGTCATTGTGCGGGGGCAACTTAAGCCTTTGGAGTTTTTTTGGGCTTGCGTAGCACGTACGTAGACGTCAAAGATGGTGGGAACACGGCACGGCTCACCACAAAGAGTTTGCATCCCAAGAATGCGGTTTGGGTGACACGAGGTTGTGCGTGGACCTAAAAGGCACCAGCCTAGCCCAGCCCAGCCATCTCCTCCAAAGGGACAGGGAACGTGAGCAGGAGTACAAGCCCGTTCAGCAACTCTCGAAATAAATCAGTCTCGTTGATCAGTTCCAGTTGACGAGAGAATGGCCGAAGAGAAGAGGACGGCGTGGAAAGCCATGTGGCCCATGATTCATGGCAGCAAGCCACCAAAAAATTAATGCATATCCACAACCAAGTATACCAAGAACATCGAGATCATTCCAGTGGAAGTGGCCCCTGAAATTCTAAGAGACCCTACAAGAATTCACAGAAAACTATATCGAGGTCTTCAGATCAAAGGCTCAGTCTAATTTGTTAGCCGACCCTCGGTTCCTGTGCCTGAAAAGCTTTCTCAAGGCTGTTCCTGGCTAGCAATCTTTGCCATTCTTTGTTGGTCATGACTCGGCTTGCGCCATCTTTGCTGGAGACATTGTCCTTGGTGCGCGTTTCTGTACTTTTTCGCTCACTTAGACCGTGCACATGGTCAGAGTAGTCTGATCCGATCCGTGCTAAAATAGCTGTCAATCATGGGAATATTGCGGCTTTGGCAATTCATTGCTCGCTTGCTTCAATTGATTGATTGATGGAATGTATCTAAAGATTGACAGTCACTGTCATATTGTTGCTAAGAACCAATAGTGTTGGCGGTAGCTCATTGCAAAGCACCTCGACATCGGACAAATACTGTATAGTTGCCGCGTCGTCCAAGCAAGTACCTTCCGTAGGAATAGGCAGAGTACTGAGCACTACAGCGGTATCCTTGGAATGTTGACGGATCAATTCGTTGACAATAAGGTGCTGAGCTCTACTTGGCAGTTCATTGAACGACAGCTCCAAGCCTTGGGGCGTGTAACCTGGTTCCTGCGTTTCCTCCTCTAGGTGAGAGCTTAATCGGTATCTTTCAAGCATTTCGGGTATTTGATCACAAGACTCGCCTCCATACTGTGTAGACCCCCGAGAGCTGCGTCGCGAATGGAACCGAGAATGATGGGCCGAATATGGCTCGTAATCAGGCTGCTCCGCAAAAGAGATTTTCTTGCTTTCGTTCTCATTAGAAGTTCCTCGCGTGCTGGGCCGAGATTTGCTCGGGTAGTTGCCTAGAGAAGACTGCCTTGAATAGCTCGGTCGATACTGCCCGGCTTTTGGGGTTTCTGAATCCGTACTAGAGGGCGGCGCAAAGCTAATCGTGGATCCTTCCGCGTCCGAGGCGACAATCTTTGTCTCGGGGACCGGACGGCTAGAGAACTTCACGGCTGAGGATTGTCTAGAGAGAGTCGGCCTTCCTGGTGTCGTCGTGCCACCGCGATATGGGCGTATGGTATCTTCTCGTGAAGGGCTTGCCGGACGCGTACGAGAATACGCAGTAGAAGCTCCAAGTGAGTCCCGTGAGACCAGAGAGGGAATCTCTGCAGGGGCAGAGTCTGTGCTGCCTTGGTGTGGTCGTTCATTTGTTTGCTGAGAAGCAGATGCCGTCTGTGATGTTTGGGCTCCTCCAACACCCTTTACCGTTGCAGACGATGACATGGTACCGTACGATGTACCGACGGTATCTCCAACACTGTCAGACTTGGAACGCCGGCCAAATCTTTCCCAAAAGTCACCACGAACTCTGCCGTCCTCATCATGAGAGTCCCCACCCGCCAGCAATGGTTGATGCACTGAATCACTCGGGCCGATGCTGGCTTCGTCGTTGGCGTCATTCTCTAACACAGAGCTGTATCCCATCTCCTCATCTTCGATAAGATCTGTTGGGGAATCTTCTGCTTCGTCGTCCTCGCTACTTGTTTCGTCCAATGCATCATCTGGGAGATGGTGTGTATGGATCCCCATGCTGACACCCATCTTGGACAGCATACGAATGGCTGGCCGTCGTGGCAGCTCAGGAACATCCGTTGTGCTTGCGCGCCGGCGCTCATATATCTCCTCATGAGGGTTGTACAGGCCGGGTCTTCCAGATGTCGAATCATAAATCTGTTCCAGCTGGTCGAGTTCCTGAGTTGAAGACATGTTGTCTGCACGTCCTCGGTACAGTTGAACATCATCCCACCACTCTTCATTTCGAAGTGTATCATTTACGACGATTTCCCAGTCTATGTCATGGCCAACACCGTTGACAATGATTTCGTAAGTGTTCAGCTCGCCCGACGACAAGCAGAAAACATTGACTTGTGCATCAATTCGCAGTTTTTCAAGAAGTGCCAGTACTCGGGCATGCTCTTCATGTACTTCGCTTTCGTATTCCACAAACACCATAACTCGTAGTGTATACACCTGCTTCCAGAGCTGGACGCTATGCAGAATATGTCCGAGTTGAAGAATAAGCGTGTCTATGATTGTAAGCTTGGAAACAACTTTTCTAAGTATTCTACTCACATGTATCAAAATTTGTAGTCAGCAAGCTCTTGCCATCAGATGTCACCTCCGCAGACATCTGAATCGGCCACAAGTCAATGTACTTTTTGGTATTGTTGCCATCCTTTCTTGGCGTTTCTAGAGCATCAAAACCACAACCCACTGCGATGTTGAGTCGATACCGAAGGGCGAGATCCTCTAGAATGGTCAAATACTCCTTTGGTGACATCATGTTCTCCGTACGAATGACATCGGTGGGGAGTATACCCTCCATAAGTCTGGCTGATGTGTCCCCGCGCCGCCTTCGAGGCCTCTCTGGAGCCTTACCATTGGACTTCGGTGGACGCTGCATTTGCCTTGAAAAGGAGACGGGAACGTCAGGCACACGAAGTCTCGGGTTGGACTTTCGCAGTTCTTCCATGTTGTAGGAGCCAAGAACAGCAATATTTGGACGCATACCTCCAAGTCCAGCTGATAGTATCAAGTTTCGAATGCCCCATGTGATCGTAGGAGACATTGTAAGCTGCACAAAAGCCTTGATCTTGGAGAACTCGTTGATATACTTTGTCCAGGCATGTTGCTGGAGCCTAGCCTCATGGACACCGGAGTTGAAATCATCGGTGACAATGACATGGCCAAGAATATACAGTGAACCTTTCTTGAGCGAGTTGCAAAATTGAATCAGTCTGGTTTGCCGACGTGGATTGTTGATGAGCAGTATAATGTGTGGTCTCCAGAATTTGATGTGTTCTGGCCTGAGACGTAGCAGATACTTCCTCACTTGATGATAGATCAAATTCTGGCTCACATCACCCCAGTGCTTAGGAGGACTCAGGTAGTGGATGAGCAGGAAAAGCATGACGAGCACTGTAATAGCCACTGTAGCATATGTTACGTCGATGAAGAACATAGCAAACCCAGACAAGATACCGGCAACAAATGCGGTCTGCCAGGTGAAGAACTTGAAACTCGGGCGAAAGTTGGGTGCAGACCCAATTTTGAGGAGGAAGCATGCGAGGTTCATGACGAAAAATGTCATCTGATAACCCATCGATATGAAGGTAGCGATCTGGTTGAGATCAGCAAAGAGTGCCACTTGTGCAATGGCATAAGTCAAGAGGAGAGCATATATCGGCTCATCACCCTGCTTCGTGCCTTTGCTAAAGAAGCCTAGACCAGGGAGAAGCTTGTCCCTTGAGAAAGCCTGGAACAGCTTAGAAGCACCAATGAGACCCATTAGAGCCGAGAAGAAGGTGACTGCGCATTCACCTGCGAGAATCACGGGCTGAGATAGGTTAATGAGTGAGATGGCATTGTCATTGGCCAAGAAAGAGTCATGGGTGGTGCTTGCAGCCAAGGAAAGGATCACAACGAAATAGATGATGAATGTTGTCAACATCGCCCACAAAGTTCCGTGAGGAATCGATCTGCTGGGATCTTTGAGATCGCCAGACATGGATGCACCTGCAAAGATACCCGAAGTAGCCCTAATCCACCATTAGTATGGATTTGAATACTAGATTGCAGGTCAGGATCTCACGGGAAGAGGATGCCAAATAGATCACGAAATGTCTCAAGGCCGTTGAAGTGAGGGCTACTCAAATGAGGGAGAAAGTTATCAGTCAAGGTATCAAGGCTGGGCCCAGTGAAATGAATACCAAGATCCTCATCACGGAAGGGAGTCTTGAAGATAGCCGAGACGGGGATGCTGACGATGGCCAAGCTTAGAATTGCAAGCAAAGCGTTGGAAGCCCTTGAAAAAGTAGCAGAGCCCAGGAAGCAAAGGCCAGTGCAAAGGAGTAGAGCAGCCGTCTGAAGGAAGTAGCCAGTCCAATATCCTTCAGGGAAAGCAGGGCCCAGATTCAGTCTAATACAGTCAATGAGACCAACAACGTTCATGCTTGCGTTGAGGACTTGAGCAAGATAGAAGAGGATGCCGATGGAACCACCAAACTCGGGACCCAGGGACCTCGAAATGAGGTAATAGGCACCGCCACCTTTGACTTCGCCATTGGAAGCAATGGCCGACAGCGAAAGTGTCGTTAGCAGGTCAATAGAGTATGCAGTGACTAGCAATCCTGGGGCACGATTAGTTCTTTGTGCCTCGACTTACAGAAGCGACTCTGTAGCTTACCGAGGATGCCCACAAAGCCGATTTTTCCAATGATGAGGCCAAAGCGCAAAAACATGAGGATGCTCATGATATTGAGAAAAACAGGGATGTAGACGCCCGATATGCTGCCCAGCTTGTTGCTGCTGCTGCTGCTGCTGTGGCGTGAGTCCATCGTGACCGAAAGTCGTCTACCATGGGACTCGGATGTGTTATTTTGGTGACGCTCTCCCCCATTGTCAACTCCCTTGACATCCGACTGGTGAGGTGTTGCCATGATGCAGTCGTGAGAAGAAGTCAATCAGTCAGTCAGTCAGTCAATTAGACGAGACGAGACGAGGGGTTAGAAGAAGCGAGCGATGGCCCACATGAGTAGACGGTGTGAAGGGACTAGATGAGACGGTGAGGAAGAGACAAAGTGAGGCTTTTGAAGAGAAGAACAGAGCAAAATAGTCGACGTCAATGGATGATATTTTCTATCGTATTGTCCAAGGACCGTTTAGCGATTGGATAATGTGTCGTTAATCCTTTGTTTGCCAAGAGAATTCCAAGCTGAAGGCTCCCGCGTGCTGCATGTTGGGTGTGGTTAGTGTGGTGATGAGTGTGGATAATACGGGCAAAAACGTCCACTATAGCCATGTTGGTCTACTGCCAAAGACCAATCAAGGTTGCCACAGTTTGCCCAAGGGAGACATTGTTGAACAGATCTGGGGCTTCTGTAGGATGAGCTTACAGAAGGGGTCACCCGGATGCCGAAGGTGTCGCTGATGGAAGGTGCTGATGTTTGGGCACCTACCTAGCCTCTAGGTTTGTTTCAAGGGTCCATCGACACTGGAGGTGCATTCTGCGCTAAAAGCCCACCCATTCCAGTGGGTCTGGGTGATAGATATACTAAAACTAAGTACCTACTAATCGACATAGATTAGATATATCTATTTGCAACTCGCGAAACATAGCACAATGACTAGGACTTGTCGATAACAATATTGATAGTCCCTCTTCATGACTCTCTTTGTGGGGAAGTTGGGGATCATGTGCAGATTTGGCACAGTTGGCGTGTTTTGATGGCTTGTTAGTGAAGCACAAGTGCAGTATCGCATCGCGATAGGCGCTGCGGGTGCTACAGAATGACGTAGGCCATGGCTATCCGGAATCCACTCTTGGAATATCAAGCTTCGAGGTCTCCTCTCCTCTGTCGCTTCGGAGCGGAGTAGGCGGAGTGGACGCTATGTTCACAAGACGGTGCCTATGGTACTGGATAGTATCCATAACAGCAGAGTAAACTTAGTACTATGCAAACAAGCAGACAAAGATAGATAGATGGACGGACTAGATCTGGTGATTTTAGTGCAACGCCATGAACGAGATACAGATCGAGATCCTCTAGGCAAGACATATTCAAATACCTGTATTACTTCACATGTTAGACATGCGCCTTATTCATCTGACCCTCGATTCTAAAGGGTCGTGACGCCCCCACAGAGCGTGACTGGAGAAACGTGCCCGCTCCGCCGCACCAACTGACGGGCAGGACGGAGGACGGGTAAAGCCAAAAGGATGATCGTTTGGAGGTGCAGACTGGCAGGATAGATCTGAGTCAAGCTGAGTAATACCTCTGGGATAGGAGGAGTATGTACTATGCAGCACGTCAGCATGAACATGGCCTCTCTGCAGCTCAGTCGTTATCTTCCAATACCGTGGTATTCATCTTGTGCCTCAGTAAAACATATGCATACAGGACAAACAAGACGCCGATAACTATACATCAAGATACCAGCATTCTGACACATTACATAGGTACCCATAAGTGAGTCGACGGACGGTTGTAAGCCCGAGATGGTAGGTCGCAACACCAAAGCCCTTCAACAGAGAGAGATAAGGATATGGAAGGTTACAGGCGCAGGTTCCATTGAATTTCCATTTGAACGTGCCTTATTAGTACTTATAGTGCCTACTATGTATTTTCACCTGCCTACTAAATTCATACTGTACCTACCTACCTAGGTAGGTTTCTTCGACTTTTATGGAGTATCTCCGCTGCATCTTCACTCAAGTCCTCCACTAATAGCCTAGCTCCGACTCGGCAACCGCCCTTAACCTTAGTCACCAGACCAAGCCCGACCCCAGAGCCTGGGCTTCCCTGCGTCTAAGCTTCACCGTTCAGGGCAGCTCCAAGCCAAAGCCCAGGCCCAGGCCAGGCGACAAGCGACAGGCGACAGCCTGCAGGCCCAGAGCATGCACAAGCCCTTATCTTTCCAATCCAATCCAACCCAATCCTCTTTCTCCAAACAGAAATTCCAGTACGACTGACTCAATTGAATCGAATCTGTCATCCGACCACTCGTGACTTATTGATATAATCTCCGTCCCCGAGACTGTCTCTCATCGTCTTTGTCGTCATTCTTTTTTCCCGCTGTCTAATTACTTGTTCAGCTTTCTTATCACAAACGTCTTGTTTTGTTGCTGGGCATCTATATAGCTACTAGTAGCATCCTGCGTCAACACCGCTCTGCGCGACACGGAACTATCATTGTCAACGCTGTGCATACTATGCGATAAGGCCTGTCCCTCTTTCAATCCAGTGCAAGATGGCTTCCCCGTCGAAAATCCCATCGGATCAACCTCCCAGGTCCTCGTCGCCTTCGAGCTTCCGACCCCGATCGATTTCCGCTTCGGTTCCTCGAGCAGATTTGACGGCGCGTCTGGCTTCTCCCATTCCCAACCAGTTTGGAACTACGCCTCCCGTAGGAGGTACTCCCAGACCCGATGCTGCTTCGCGTACCGAGAACCTTGAGGATTTGAGCCAGTTGCCTGGGACTGGCACCAGTATGCAAGGTCCTGGTGTGTCTGCTCTTGCTGCGGCTCTGTCCAACTCTCTGGGCCAGTCCCCTCCACGACACGGCACTCCTGCTGCTCGTGTTAGTACTCCTCCGCTTCGCTCGCAATCACCTCTCCTGGGTGCTCGAAACTCGGGAACGCCGACGAACTATGGCTCTTTCAATTCACGCTCCCAGAATGCGCTGGGAACTAGTGCTCCTTACGAGGACCCTGAGATCGTCAAGCGCCATCTGGTTCAGCCTACAGACGAGAACCCGACTTCAGAAGAGTCCTCGATTCAAGGTAACACAAAGGGCAAGCAGCCAGCCGATATTGGTGGCGCTGGCTTGAATGAAGACGAATTCTCCAGTTTGCGCCTACAAGGAGGTGATGTCACCCGAGGCATCTACAAGTGGACTGAGCAGGCAGAGGCACGAGCGAAATACAACCGCAGCAAGAGCTTCGATCTCGGACGACCCGAGCCAGAAGCCGAAGTACTCGACATCAACTCGATAAAGGTCCCTGGTGGCTTCCGAAGAAATCATCTTCGTCGATCTGTTCAAAGTCCTGGTCCCCACGGTCATCTCGAGGATGGCCACAACTCCCCAGCACCCGGTCAGCAAAGATTGTTCACGTCGAGCTTCCTTGAGTTCCTGTCGATCTATGGTCACTTCGCCGGTGAAGAGCTGGAAGAGGATGATGAAAACCTCGGACCGAACGAGTACTTCTCATCCGGAGAAGATACCGACGAATACAATTCCGACGACGAGCGAGAGCCCATGGAAGATAGTGCCTTGTTGACACCGTCAAGACGCCGACGCAAGCGCAAAGTTCGTGGTGGTAGCGGTAACAACAGTCCCATGAACGCTGCTTTGCTGCTTCTCAAGTCTTTTGTTGGCACTGGTGTCCTTTTCCTGCCTCGCGCCTATCTCAACGGAGGTATGCTCTTTAGTAACCTGATTCTTTTTGGAGTCGCTGCTCTCAGTTACTATTGCTTCGTGCTCCTCGTCAAGACACAGCTCAAGATCGGTGGTTCTTTTGGTGACCTGGGTGGTGCCTTGTATGGCAAGAAAATGCGTACTCTCATTCTCAGCTCCATTGTCATCAGTCAAATCGGTTTCGTGGCGGCTTACACGGTCTTTACGGCTGCCAATTTGCAAGCTTTCGTGCGGGCTGTTTCCGATTGCAAATCTTCCATCAGTATCCAGTGGCTCATCCTCATCCAGATGATCATTTTCCTGCCTTTTGCTCTTTTGCGAGACATCGGAAAGCTGGCGTTTACTGCTCTGGTCGCAGACGCTTTCATCCTGATTGGATTGGCTTATCTTCTCTACTACGATATCTTGACCCTCAACCAAAACGGCATCGCCGACATCATCATGTTCAACAAGAAGGACTGGACCTTGTTCATCGGAACTGCCATCTTCACTTTTGAAGGAATTGGACTCATCATCCCTGTCCAGGAGTCGATGAGACATCCAGAGAAGTTCCCTCGCGTTCTTCTCATTGTCATGATCATCATTACAGTCCTCTTCATCGGCATGGGTGCCATCTCATATGCCGCGTATGGATCTCACACTGAGACTGTCGTACTCCTCAACTTGCCCCAGGACAACAAGCTGGTCAACGGTGTTCAGTTCCTGTACTCTGTTGCTATCTTACTGTCTACACCACTTCAAATCTTCCCTGCTATCCGTATTGCCGAGACAGAGCTTTTCACTCGCAGCGGCAAGTATAATCCTTGGGTCAAGTGGCAGAAGAACGTTTTCCGTTTCTTTGTTGTGATGCTGTGCGCAGCAATTGCTTGGCTTGGAGCCGACCATCTGGACAAGTTCGTTGCGCTTGTTGGTAACTTTGCCTGCATCCCTCTCGTCTTTATCTATCCTGTAAGTAAAAACCATTACCGTTCGTTTGTACTTTGCTAATTCTCTCAGCCCATGCTTCACTACAAGGCCATTGCCCGTACGAAGTTTTGGAGAGTGGCCGACATTGCGCTCTGCATCTTTGGATTTGTTGCGATGGCATATGCGACAACACTCACTGCGATGAGCTGGGCCACCGCTGATCCCAAGCATCCGGGATACTGCGACCAGAAGGGTGCGCCGGGATTCTAAGACTTTGACTAGTTCATTGCCAATACAGGGTGTGGGGTATGCGCCGACGGGTGAGAGAGCCGCAAGGCTTGGTATAACAGTGTTTTGAATAGGGTTTCATTGCATATTTAAGAGCTTGCATTGTGGTGTTATTGAATAGATTGTACACAGCATTTGGAACGGGTTAGTGATGGGAGTTGAATTGGAGGGTATTAGCCAGTTTAGTTTCGAGTTTCATTACACAAGACATGTCTTTTTCAGCAACAAAAATCTTTCATTCTCATTCTCATTCTCAATTATATAGTTCAAACCTTGGTTGACGTGATATTGTATTAGTTGTTGAAACGTGGGGGGCCGAGTCTTCCGGGAAGTGGGGGATTTTATATCTCGTTCGCCTCCGAAAAAACGATGATGTATCTGTTATATATATCGTAATACACCGGCCGCGATATTCGGTCTGTTAGTTTTCTTATTTAGTCACTCGCGGATCTGGAAACGAAGTTCCACTCACGAAATACATAACCACAGTCTCATTTTGCCATATTCTCACCATGTCTTTGAGGCCATCAATAAACCTCACACAGAGGTGCATCTCCAGGTTATCTCTCATACCTCGGAGAGCATACGCCCAAAGCACTAGGCAAACACGACCTCCGCCTCCGCCGCCATTCAGCACTGTTCCAACATGTCCAGAGCCAACATGCGGCTGTGCTGAGCCCCCCAAGATGCCAGATGATCTGCCTCTAGATCGTGAGGGGCCTCTCAAAGGCGCAATTGCTGGGTATGCCGAACATGTGCTCGTATGCACTGGAAATGCAGACTGGCCCTCGAGGATAGAGGATGACAATGGCGGTGATTGTCTCGCTGCGGATCTCAAGGAGTTGTTTGGTCGGGGCGGAACTTATAGTGATGTTGGTATCTTCTTTGCGCTACATGCGAACTATCTTGCTAATTACTTTCAGCCGTTTCATAATATTTCTGTTCTCAACTCTTCCTTTCCTAGCTCTACATCACCACGTCCTCAACTCCAGACGACGTCTGCCTATCTACTACCCAGCTTCAAGTATATCCCGTTCCTCCCGCGGGTGTCATTTGACAGTGTAGAAGCTCTAGCCAAGGGGTTTTTACTCCCTGAGAAGCTTCACCCTATGCATGACGGCCTCTCTCCTATACATCGAGACCGCCTGACGCGCAAAGAGGGTTATCAGGGGCTTCTCCCTGGGGTCCAAGATGTCCGCGATGTTTTGGTTCTGATATGCGGACACACGGGGCGTGATGCGCGATGTGGTATAATGGCGCCTGTCCTGGCAACCGAGTTTGAAGAGAAGTTGGAGAAAGAGGGTTTTGATGTTCAACATGGGCCTGTGCAGGTCAACCTCAACGAGACGCAAAGAATACAAGGCGAATCTGGTGAGGAAAAGACGTCAGCTAGAATTGGGATGATCAGCCACATTGGTGGGCACAAGTTTGCAGGCAACGTTATTATCTATTTACCCCCAGACTTGAAGATGGGCAATGAACCGCATCCTTTGGCTGGACACGGGATATGGTATGGAAGAGTAGATCCCAAGAATGTGGAGGGTATTGTGAAAGAGACTATCCTGAAAGGAAATGTGGTTGCGGATATGTTTAGAGGAGGAATCGATGCTCAACGAAAGATGCTGAGGATATAAAAGTGAGATAGTGTTATACATAGATGGATAGAAGATGGACGCTGGATACCCAGGCATTGTAGACATATAGTAGACTCTGTCAATATGGAATTTTACATTCAATTGCATCTACTGAGTCCTTGTATACTGAATATTTCCATCTTTGATTCACGAGTTGGGCTCTTCAATGACGATGTCTATCAGTTGAGGCGATTCAAGTACCCACGTGACCCAGATCAGAAATTCGTCTTGACTTTTTATAACAAGAACCTCAAGATGCTTTTTCATTTTTGACGACGACTCGGCCACGGGGGACGAATAGCCTTCAAGGAATATACGCTTATTCCATTATCTACCGATATTCTATTATTTCAACATCGCTATTAAATCTTCTCAATTGCGTGGAATATCTCTGAGAGTAAAACTGGGTTTTCAATCAAGACTCATGATGAGAGCTACAACAAGAATACTCCCAGGTTTTTCACGAACTGGAATATACGCCGGGAGGAACCTCACTCGATGCGGCCAATTACGTAGTCAAATATCTGCTTCACAAGCCCGAACTCTTAAAACATCACCAAACGTATCTATCACACCAGCCCAACGATACGCCTCTCACAGACCAAACCTTTCTGCTCCTCTTCAGGCACGAATATTTCCGTCATTAATATTTGTTGGAATAGTTCTCGTGAGCGGTGGCTATTATCTTCTTACGCCGCCCTCTCGACCAAACACCCTCAATGATATAACATTCGTCCCCTACGCCATCACAGCCCGCGAGGCTATCTCACCAACCTCATTCGTCATAACCGCCGTGCCGCACACACCAAATCCTTCCTTGCCTTATCTCAATCCTTCAGACAATCAATGGAAGAACCCCCTCTGGTCTGTTGAGTTCAAGCAGCCCGAAGTGCAGATCTCGCGACACTACACACCTCTCCCACCGCTATCCAGCGAGGATCCGAAAGATGGTGCGTTGCGCTTCTACATCCGCACTGTTGGCGATGGGGAGATGTCGAATTATCTAGGCAGGAGACGGGTCGGTGATGATGTTTTCCTGCGCGGTCCTCACGTGGGATTTGAGCTTGCTGAGCGATTAGGAGAGCACTCCCGACTTGTCTTTCTTGCTGGTGGGACAGGTGTTGTTCCTGGTATTCAAGCAGCAAAGGCCGTGTTGGAAGCGAATGAGAAGTCAATTGTTGACCTGCTCTGGGCTGTGAGGAAGCGAGAGGAAGTACAAAACAGTGCTCCTCCACACTCGTCATCGTTGAAGTTCTGGCAGGAAAAGAAGCCAACAGCACTGGGTCTCGAGGCTGAGAATCCTAGCCCTGTAACGAAGCATCTCCAGGATCTCAAGAAGACTTATGGTGATCGCCTGAGAATCCAAGTTGTTGTTGACGAGGAGGGAACACGTTTCCGGGATAAGGACATCAACGGCATTATCACAGCTTCGCCTGGAACTGTGGCTTCCTCTACCACGGGCTGCCGATTTCACGACCAGGCGATGCACGTCCACGCTTCTGAATTTGCGCTGTCTGAGGAACCTGGCTGTGTCTGCGAACCGTCTGCGGGAGCCACGCCCGGAAAGAACTTATTTATTGTTTCTGGCCCAGATGGCTTTATCGAGCATTATGCCGGACCCAAGATTTGGCTAGGCGGACAACAAACACAAGGGCCAGTCGCAGGAGTAGCTGGGTATCTGCAAAGGCAAAACCCTGCTTTGGCAAGGTACTGGTTAGTCCTCAAGATGTGAATCTCTGAAAGAGAAAACATATGTATAATCTCTTGTAAAAATCAGAAGCGCTCGTTAAGAGGCATAGACAACATCTATGGATGATACAAATAAAACCGCTAATACTAGTAGTAACAATGGTGCCGTCTAGGTGATCATCCAACGCCAGCACAAAACTCCAAGCCCATGACATGACCACTCAATGACTCTGAACCTTTCTGTACGACGGAGGCTTCATTGTCCTCCTAATCAACTTGCCAGCGTACGGTGGTATCAGGGAAATAGCTCCAATGGCCAGCACGCGCCAAACGAATCCCCTACAATGACATAAGTAAATTGCAGCTGAGGATGGAAAAGGGGTAACTTACCAAGTTATCAAGAACTCGAGGTCAAAGTACCCGCCTAAAAATGGTATGGAGCCAATATACAAAAGGAAAGTACCAATAATGCTGATGATCATGATGGGATGCCAGGTGGTGATCTCGATGGCCACCATAAGAAGTTCGTTTAGGACAAGGACGGTATAACTGACTGCAACCATCTTGGGGCCGTCAACTTCGGTGAGGATCTGCGACAAGCCCTGGATCATACCACCTTGGTAGATAGACACCATGACCCATACAAAGAAGGTTCTGTATGATAGGGAGCGTCCTGTCGTGAGCTCCTTGTAAAGCTCGGGGTAAAGGTTGGCGAGGTTTTCGTCAACATCTTTGTCAAGCACAAGTGACAGGACAGGAGCCGCAGTATAACAAGTAGCATAGCCGACAAGAAGCCAGTCCTGTAGATGTTAGTCATACGGATAGAACGACACGACGAAGAGAAACTTACCTTGTACAAACCCTCAGGTTCAAACTTGATGGCGATACTGTACATAGTCTGGCATACGGCAATGATAAGACCACGATGAATAACAAATTGCGCAAGCTTGGCACTTCGCTTGTAACTGTTACGGCCATGCCAGACTAGGAGCTTGACCAGATGACAAAACTGCTCGATCGAAAAGTCGGCCGCCAGACTAGCCTGTCGACCTTCCTTACCAACAATACCAACACCGACATCGGCAGCTTGAATCATGGATACATCGTTGCCACCATCACCAATACAGCACACGCGCTTCTTGGTGTACTCGCGGATGAGCTTAGCAACCTCGGCCTTTTGGTTTGGCGAGCAACGGCAGGCAACAACAGTAGGTAGTTGGACAGCGATGGAGATAAATTCAAGGCGAAAGTGTGTAAGAAAGAGGGCCAAACTTTCGCCATCCACGAGGAGACAAGCATCCGTCTTGCTTCGGAGAAAGTCAAGATGTTCCTGGGCATTGTCCTTCTTTGCGAGCTTCGAAACTGTGTAGATGTATTGACCACGCGCCACAAGCTTGGAGCTAACCGCTACACATCTGGCAGTCTCTACCTTGTCACCGGTCAACATCCATATCTTGATACCGGCATTGCGAAGAAGCTCTAGGGAAGGTTTGACATCTTTCTGGAGCTTGTCCTCGACACCGGTAACGCCGATGAGTTCTAGATCGTTTTCAAGGTAATGAGAGACTACGCGTTGCATGCCAGCATCACGTCCGCTAATAGAAAGCGATGCTGTCTGGTAACGGGCAGAGAATTCTTGATACTGGCCGTAGGAGAGTTTTTTGCGGCCAACAACAAGCGTACGCAATCCTTCACGGGCCATGTTAGCAGTCTCTTCATCGAGCCAATCGTTTGACGCAACAATAGAGCTCATGACTGTGTCAGCACCCTTCTGAAAGAACCAGATCTCGCCGCTCGACAGGCTAGGGTTTTTAACACTAGCATCATCATGGAAGTGAACGATGATACCCATGCGTTTGCCTTCAGAAGTGAAAGGGAAAACATCGAGAATTCGCACGCGAACCACCGGTCTCTTGTTGTTGGCGTATTCCAGTACCATGCTCTTACGATCACGGTACACCAGTCTCAACCCAACGGATTCTGTCCATTTGACGATAGCGATCTCATCAGGTGAAGATGCTTGGTATCCAGTGACTTCCTTACCATCCTCGATATCGACAGTAGGTGTAACGTTGTGGCAGAGAGCAAGAGCGAGCACGACATCACGAACACGAGTGCCGATCTCGCGTCTTGTACGTGTCGTGCCCATATTCGCAGAGCTAGAATACGTAGATGAAGGAGTGATGAGCATGTTCTGTGAGACATGATCTGTCGATGGTGGGACATAAAAACCTTGCTTGACATACGCTGACACTTCGTCCATTGCTTCGTTTGCGTAGGATACCGTTCCGACGTGTATTTTTTTCATCTCCATTTCGTTTTGGGTCAAGGTGCCAGTCTTGTCACTGAGTAGGTATTCAATACGGCCAAGATCTTCGGGGATGGTACTTGTTCGAACTACTGCCCCAGGCATACCAGGGTCACGTTGAATGAACCAAGAGTATGCGCTCTTGCCCATATCAAGGTTGACTCGGAGACTGATGGGAACAATAGTAGAGAATAGAACTAAGAACCTCATGATCTTAACATACCAAACATTGTCTTTGGTATTGCCAAACCCCTCGAGTGCGACAAGAATAATCGAGAGAGCCAATGTCAGTGCACACAGTATCTTGGTCAAGGAGTTGATCTCATATTCCAGCAAACCAGTCTTGGAACGGGAGGGAGCTGTGGAAAGGGCGGAACGTGTCTGGGGACCGGTGTACATGATGACAGCCAGAGTCGTGGCTTGGGAGGCGATGACAGTGTTAGCCCAAGCCGTGTTATCGATCGACAAGGCAGCCGTGTGAGATGCATCAGACTCCCCTGTTGTCGCATGATGTGCTAAGGCATCCTTCCGAGACACGACCAGCTCAATCGTACCCAGAAACTCATTGACCTTTCTGTCCGGCTTTCCGCCAGTAACACGAAGACGGACGAACTCCTCAGTCGGTAAGTTTTGGGTGAGTGGTGAAGCAAGTCGGAGCTTCCAGTCTGTCTCACCATCTAGCTGATCAGTCCTGATAAAGGTTTCACCTCCTGGTCCACTTTCCGCCTCTTGTTCTGGAACCGCTTCTGCAGGTTGTTTTCCCTTTCCTTGTGATTCCTCGCCATCGAATGCTAACAAACTCTCCTCTTCCGCAGGTTCTTCAGGAATTGGTGCAGGCACGGGCGCTTCGGAGGATAAACATTTCAATATAACAACATCGGCGGGCACACGTTGGCCTTTTGTAAGTTTGAGAACATCACCAACCTTCAAGTCCTTGGACTTGCGGCTAACCTCAACGGCTCTTGAAGATGGAGGTGGCGCCTCAACGTTCTCCTCTTCCAAAATATCAGAGAGATTCTCTCGCGCTCCTTTGGACTTCTTCCTTGAATGCTTCTGCAACACCTCTGACTTGAGCATTTTTCTCTGCCGCACTGGGGTCTGAGTTAAATCAGCGTCCTGGAAGACGATAACTTTATATTCCTCCGAGTTCGCTTCAGTGTCTCTTCGCCGCCGAGCAATATCGTCAAATGCCTCCTTTCCCATGGTGATACAGAGAACAAATGCCAGCGGTGCGATATATGTGAGCAGATAACCGATTCTCAGGGCAGGTATCGCCTGCGATAGTGCCACGAGAAGGAAGTACATATTAAAGAAGAAGGAGAATTCGTTGTAGAGAGTGATGGGGAGGAATGTTAAGGCAGTGTACTTGGCGTTTGAAATAATGTTGTTCGGAAAGCGTACGGGCTGTGTTGAGCCCACAGCGACATGCCGGGAGGAAGAGGGGTCATCATCTTCTCGGTCCTCCTCGTCGTTCGGGTCTAGTTTCTTAGAATTTGACATGAAGCTAGGAAGTCGTAGCCGTGATGAGACCCTATCCGAGTTGATGGACTTCCGACCTTGTGAAGGCTGGCCTCCTAGTAACGGCTGGTCATCTTCATTGTAAGCACTTCCCTCCGACCATTGGGGCGTGCTGCTGTTGCGGTCTCCCAACAATGCCTGTGAATGCTCGTCGTTTCCATCTCTGTCCCGGCCGAGGTCACCGTACCCCCGATTCCGCTTTCCAGCACGCCGCAGTCCACCCATACGCAGGTTTCGCAGGGCTATCCGCGAAGTCTCGGGCTCGGTGGAAGGATGCTCTTTGTTAGCCCTTGGGGCCGGTGTGGTTGATATTGGGTCGAGCTCCTGGATATCAAGGTCGAGATCGGAGTCGGAGTCATTCGTAGGCGAATCAGGTGGGTCGGAAGGTCGATATTGTTGTGAGGGCGGCATCCCTGGCTATGCACCTGGTGATAAGGAGGTGCAGAATAGGCGTTCTGTGGAAGTGGTGAAGTTATGGGTAATAGAAAGCTAGCAGTACTCCTCAGACATGCTGTGGCGGTGACGTAACAGAGCTGTAATTTTCCTTTGTATTCTTATTCGTCGTCTTTTAAGACCCTGTTCTTCGTTCTTGTTGTTGAGTATGAGAATGTGATTATGTCTCTACTATCCACCCGTGTGTCGTTGGCGGTCATCAATCTTTGGTATGGAGTCTCTTATCTGTGTCGCAATTATTTCAGGGTCAAAGTCGCAAAGGGATCCACGGATCGGTCGTCTTGCAGGCGAACTCGTACGGTTGATGGGTATTGTAAAGAGTGGAACACAATCCGGATGTTGTTTCTTTTTGTACAGCGGTTGTTTGCTCGTTGAGAAAAGGTGACTTTTTGCTTGGCTTATAAGGGGACAGATCATTTCAAGACAAGTTCGCGCATTACCATTGTCGCAGCTTAAGTGCGCTATTCTTAAGCGTCATTTGGGAGGCGCAACCTCCAGAACTGTCCCACTACCAGTTAGAGGTTCAGGTAGGAACCTCTCAGAGCACAGTAATTGCCCCTCGAAAGAAGTACCTCCAGGTAGCTTAGTGGGGCTCTGCGGTAGCTAACGCAGATGCCCGTTCCTGACAGATTACGTGGAGGCCACCACTAATAAACTACAAACTTTCCTGAACAACATACGAAAGTCACAAGATGTAACAGTAATACGGCAAGTTGGATTAAGCTGATAGTTCGTTGAGCTGAAATTTTAATTGAAATTAGCAAGGGAAACTTACCGTATTTGCATCCTACATTGGAAATAATTGATAAACCTCCATACTCATGATTCTTCAGGAATTCTCCGACGTCTCATGGTCCGAACGCTCATCATGGGAATGGTCTAACCCACGTGGTTAGCATCCTGAGACTATGATGTATGCTCAACATGGACATCAAAAAAATAGCAAGCTGAATTCTCTAGGGCAGAGTTTTCCATACCAGACCATGCATTAGACAATTTTTTGATTCGTTTGTCGGTAGCATAATTCAGCTACACGGTACATAGAGGTAGATGGATAGTTCCAGTGTGTACAACGCAAAGTCACTTGACTGATACAGCGCATCATCCTGCCACATTTTACAACCAAGAAGACGTGACAAGTGTCCGACATACTTATACAAGTACACAGAATTTATCTGATAAAAAGTATCAAGTTCAAATATCATCTTATAAACTGGCTAAAGCGAAATGACGACTATTTGGGATAAGGAGCAACTACAGGGTAGGTATCGCTGGATTCATTGCACGTGATCGTCATAGCGCGAGAACGCGCCTGGTATTGAGAGCTGCTCGTTGGCTCAGCTTCAGTCGCAAATATTTAGAAGCTTTCGCGACACCAACTATCACCATTATACTCAACCACCCCACAAGAAAAACCATCTTACCATAAGCCGAACCACCGCGCCCATAAACCGATACAATACTACATATCAGTCGATCAATTCGGCACCCGTCGATACCATGGTCCAAATCAGCGAGGTCAAGGGCAACAAGCGAGACAACCGCACGGCTGCCCATACACACATCAAGGGCTTGGGCTTGAAATCCGATGGGTATGCAGAGAAGCAGGCAGCTGGCTTTGTTGGCCAAGCAGGCGCGCGCGAGGTAAGGATCGAAACATGCGAGTTTCACTTTTCAATGCTTACGTATCTGTATTTAGTCCTGTGGTGTCGTGGTGGACTTGATTCGAGCTCAGAAGATGGCCGGCCGAGGTGTTCTGCTCGCAGGAGGTCCCGGAACCGGAAAGACAGCTTTGGCGCTCGCCATCAGCCAAGAGTTGGGCACCAAGATCCCATTCTGCCCTATTGTCGGCAGCGAAATCTACTCGACCGAAGTAAAAAAGACCGAGATGTTGATGGAGAACTTCCGAAGAGCCATTGGCCTCAAGGTCCGAGAGACAAAGGAGGTGTACGAAGGAGAGGTCACAGAACTCACACCCGAGGAGGCTGAAAACCCTCTAGGTGGTTACGGCAAGACCATCAGCACGTTGCTGATCGGACTCAAGAGCGCAAAAGGACAAAAGAAGCTTCGCCTCGACCCCAGTATCTACGAGGCGATCCAGAAGGAGAGAGTTACAGTCGGCGATGTTATCTATATCGAAGCGAACACCGGCGCCTGCAAACGAGTTGGACGATCTGACGCCTATGCTACGGAATTCGACCTCGAGGCCGAGGAGTATGTGCCCATCCCCAAGGGTGAGGTTCACAAGAAGAAGGAAATCGTGCAGGATGTTACGCTGCACGACTTGGACGTGGCCAACTCTCGTCCCCAAGGCGGTCAGGATATTATGAGCATGATGGGCCAGCTGATGAAGCCAAAGATGACGGAGATTACGGACAAGCTGCGTGGCGAGATCAACAAAGTGGTCAGCAAGTATATTGACCAGGGTGTTGCTGAACTTGTGCCTGGTGTTTTGTTCATCGATGAGGTAACACCGCCACCCGTCTTGTCTTAAGCAGGAATTGTACAGCTAACCGATCTGCTCAATAGGCACACATGCTCGATGTGGAGTGCTTCACTTACCTGAACAGAGCCCTCGAATCGCCTATCGCCCCCATCGTGGTTTTGGCTTCCAACCGGGGAATGTGCACCATCAGAGGCACTGACGACATTGTCGCAGCCCACGGAATTCCTTCTGACTTTCTCGCACGAATGCTCATCATCCCCACAACGCCCTATGAAGCAGACGAAATTAAGCGTATTGTACGGATACGATCGACAACCGAAGGTGTCTCGGTGTCAGATGCTGCTATTGACAAGATCTCTGAACACGGTGTCCGCATCAGCCTGCGGTATTGTCTTCAGCTCCTAACCCCTGCGAGGTAGGTACAAGTCTTTATGGCGAAAGGGGAGACCCTGATTCGAGTTAATCCGAGACATGATGACTGACTGAAGAAACAGCATTCTTGCCAGGGCCAACGGCCGCTCGCAAATTGACGTCCAGGATGTTGCTGAGTGTGAGGACCTTTTCCTTGATGCGAGCCGAAGTGCCGCCCTCCTCAGCAGCGAGGCCGGACGAGGATACCTTGCGTAAAATGGACATGACTACAAAGTCGGAGGAAGTCGAATTTTCGGTCTGAAAGGCGCTGGGTGCGAGGGAAGACGTGTCATATTTACTATTTTTAAAGGGGGCTACTGGTAGATGGGAAAACACCTGACCTCTAGCTATTGTGTACTTGATAGGGAACCATGGAATACTACTACAGAGGTTCGGCGTCGGGCTGGCTCACATTTGACCACATCGTTTACGAGAATGCCATTTGCAAATCCCTGCCTTGGTTTAGCTCCCTTTGAGCGGTCTCCCTTGTATTGTCCACCCATTATGCTATGCTATGCTATGCTAACTAATCCTACTAGACTCAGACTCAGATCACACAACAAAGTGACACCTCCCACAAGCCCTTTGATCTTTCAACACAGACCAACTGACCAAGGACGATGTCGGTCGGATGGGATTGGAGGGCACACCCGCAGCAATCCTGCGTCACCAATCCCATCTCATTTCAGCTGCCGTCCCTAAGCCTTGAATTGCTGGCCCGTATTCTGTATCAGGTTAGATACAAGGGGTACATATCAGTTTGCCCATCACGTGCACCGCATATCATTTCGGCGACGACATTGTCTTTGTTTCAGTCCCCTAAGCATTCCAGCCCCAGACCAAGACTAGACATAGTTTACATTCCGGCATTGCATTGCATAGCATAATATAGCACATCATAGGATAGAATAGTAGACACATCATAGCATTGTTAAGGTTAAAAAGAGGCTGGGATTAGACAAGACAAGGGGTAAGGAAGAGAGTGAGTGAGTGCCCGGACCATTCGAGCGGACGGTATTCGCTCGCATCATAATGAGAGGACGTGCTTCGCACATGAAGACAAAAGATCAAGCAGGGAGAAAAGGGAGGAAAGGTGATATATCATGGCAAAGTCCGTGGGTCGTGGTTCCCTTTGTGTGTTGTTCCGTTTCGTTGGGTCCTGTCACATTGACACTCACTCATACTCACACATTCACTTTCTTTCACTCACCAATACACTAACAGTCCCTGTCTATTTTTTCGTCCTACTTGAACAGATACCACACCCGACTGTGGAATATACCTTGTTCCCTGCTGCTGCTGTATGCTTCCTAGTGGATGAGTGGCTGCGGAGAGTTGCCGACAGATCAAACGCAGGACCAAGCTTCAGTCCAAACAGATTAATAACGGAATATGCATGTGCGTTTTCCGCTATTCATTCTAAGTAAACCCCGGCTCATCAGAACGTTTAATCTATCCTGATTTCGGCAAAGGGAACACCGTGGGGAGAGCTTGGGTCAAACGAAGAAAGAAGGGAAAAAAAATAAAAATTGACGCAAGAGCAGGGCTGTGAAGTGATAAGAAAAGAAACGAAAACGAAAAGAAGGGTAGAGGAGAACAGGCAGATCAAAGAGAGCAAACGATAATGAAAACGCGCCTAATTTCCAAGTTTAGGCCGTGAAAGGAACTCAGAGAAGAGACCAGTGCAGTTTCATTGTTCTCTGGAGGCTACTGAATGGGCTGCCATCAACACACAAAGAGCTTGGCACAGCACAGAATATACTCCCAACACAACGAGAACTACCTACCTATCCATCTTCTTTGAGCTAAAAGAGGCAAAAAAGAAGACGAAGTTATCGTCTTGAACAGGGACCATCATCGTGTCAATCGAGGCTTTTGCCTCATCACTTCTTATAACCTGCCCTTTGCTTAGGGCTATCCGCTCGTTATTAACTCTCGTTTTATCTCATCTCTTCTCATTCTATATACCAGCTTTTTGCTTGTTCGACATAACTATACGCCACCAAGGGTACAAGACCAGCACATCCCAATCGACAGGTACCCTGACCTGCTCTCTTCCCGTTAGTTTGTCATATACAGACAGCCCCCAATGAAAGCAAAAATGACACAGGTCATCTCTTTGGTTACGCCGTCCCAGGCTATGACCCCGGCCCACTCCTCCCCCATGGGTTCCGATGACTACGGCAGACCCCGGTTTCGTGCCTTGCCAGATACTCCGGACTCACCCAGTCCTCGCACTTCTGGTCTGAGTAGAAAACGTGCTGCTTCCATCAACACTGTTGATGCAAGTTACGGTCGACTTGAGAGGCTTCAGTTGAGCACGCCTACCAGCATGGCCAGTAGTGAAGGGACAAGAGATATTTGTCTCTGTGCTCCGGTACCAAAGATTCCTAGACCTCGAAATGGTGAGTTGCATCTTTCTTTGTTTAGTTCATACCATCATCGTGGTGTCGATTGTATGAAGTTTGTGGATAGTAGCATCGCCCCTTACAGACCAACTTTGCTGTGCTTATCTATGGTTTCTCTTTACTTACATGCTATGTGTAGCATTCATACTATATCGCCAGCATCATCAAGCTCAGGTTGTTGCTCGGAACCCTAATCTCTCTAACCCTGACATCTCAAAGATCATCGGAGAACAGTGGAAAGACGAGCCCCAAGAAGTCAAAGACAACTGGAAGGGCTTAGCAGACGAAGAAAAGCAACGCCATCAAAGACAGTATCCCGACTATCGTTACCAACCTAGGCGTGGAAACAAGGCTCAGGGACTCAGATCTGGCTCTTTGTCAGGAGACGACTCTGGCCGATGTCCCAGGTGCAACCTGCGCTGCATTGTAACTCCCCAAACACCTTCTACCCCATTCCCTACGCTATCAGGACCAGAAGACAAAGCTATTCCGTATCCTTATACTCCGGGATTACGAGGTGAGGGAGCAGAGGCGGCTCGCCGAGGAAGTTATGGTAACCTGCCTGTTATGAGACAGCGCCTTCCATTACAACGACCTCCTTACCGGGATATGGACGACTATGAACCCGAGACTCCAGAGATGAAGCGGCGCCGATTCAACTCAACTGGTGGCTACCACACCGTTTCCTCACCTGGAGCACGAACAATGTCAATGGGCGCGGCTCATCCACGACCTTACCCCGTTACTCCTCTTCCTGAGCCGCATCTCACTCGGTCAAAGTCTGGCCCAATGCCGCCCCCTCCGCGACCTGCAGCTGGAGGACCATGGCCTGACCACGAGTATCGTGTTCCAAACCCCTACGATGAGTCCCTACGACTTCCTCCTCTGCAGACTTCTGGACCAATGTCGCCCACCACAGCACCGGAAGTCGATATTCGTCAGTTGCAAACCCCGGTTACTGGGCTTGGGATATCTAATCCTCGAGATCCCCAAGCTAGAAGTGTTGAGGCTATGGTCATGTCTATCCCGTTCAACCGCAAGCTGGGGGTTCTCGCCAAGATCAACCGCCCTGCGACTGGGGCTATTGAATCCGACAGTAATAGATCAGAGAAGCGAGGTGCCGTCATTGCCATTGAGGGATCAAAGCCGCGACTCTTGAAGCAGGTTGCTTCACTAGTTGAGAAAACCTTCCTGCTATCTGACGAGGTGGCCCTTAAGACATGGGGCAAGGAGGTGGACAATCAAGTCTCAAGCACTGAGCGACGGGGCTCTCAAAGCGAAGAAGAACCACCGGAGCCTGAAACCCACCTCGCATCATGCTTCGAAACCATGATTCACTGGCACAAAAAGTCACGGGAGATGGTAAAGCACATCAACGGCCATACCGAATCGCCAACCAGCTCCAAGAGGGAGAGGGAGTCCGAGTCCCCAGACTCTCGACGCGGCTCTATGGACGAGGACAATGCTTCCAAGAGGAGCCGAGACGATGGCGCAAAGACAAAGACTCCTGTGGCACTGATCACAGAAGGGTTCAGTCTTACCCTTTCAGACGAATTTGCTTGTACAGTGCCCATCTCGGACGCATACGCACCTATCGATCACTGGCAATGGATGGCGACCCTTTGGCGTGGCACTATAGGCCCTGACCTTGTAGTGTACGTGAAGTCTAGTCTGGAAGAGGAGATTTCGGCATTTGGATCAGTCGATGTCCGAGATGGGCTTATGATTGTTAGAATCGCTGTGGGCAAGGACATGGACGAGACCACTGAGCGACGTCTAGCCTTTGAAGTGGTTGAATGGGTGAGAGGAGGCAGCTTCTGCGAGCGTCGCAACAAGACAGAATGATTGCGTCGCGACTGGTAGTCATGGTGTTTTGGAGTTGGCATGAATTGGAGGGATGAATTATTGCTCAAGTCGCATCGGCAATATTACAAAACAGCTTCTTAGGTGAAGAAGACAGCAGGGGGAAATAAGAATTTGCTTTATTTAGTATCACATTCCTCAATATCTCGAGCACAGTTCAATTACCTACCTAGGTGTATTTATTAAGGCAGGGGGGACTGGAGTTGGCGGTGTCAATAAACCTAAAATGTTTGATCAAACTGTTTCTAATGATGATTGTTTATGTGAGACTAAATCTGAGATTCGAGCTAACAGATGAATCTGGCAACCAACAGAGCTTGAGAATAAAGAAATGTTGTAAGCCTTTGTCCTACAACTGACGTCTTACAAGTGATGATGGTTGAAGTTATTGGCCCCCTGTAAGCCGGTGGATTGAGAGTTTCGTTACCCCTGTATACGCGGTACGTACCTGACTGGGCCGCTAACCGCCGGGAATGATTGCCGCCAAAGCAATTTATCCGAAGGTAAACGCGCCCCCGACTCGAGGGACCTGACGCTACGTTAACAGCTAGAGGTCCCCTCTAGGCAATACGCGACTCAGGAGACTTTCATACCCGCAACAACAACGGCAAGCTCAACGACATCGATTCGCGGTCTCGTCGACAAGAACTCCCTACAGTAGCGGCGCCGGCACGATGCCCCACGATTTCGACAACATATCATAATGCCAGATTTCAAGCCTGGGCAGACTGTCCAGCTCAACGATGGCCGCAAAGCCATTGTCCGCTTTGCTGGAGCTACGCACTTTCAGGTTGGCGAGTGGATAGGCGTCGAATTGGAAGAGAAAACAGGCAAAAACGATGGCAGTGTTCAGGGAGAGCGTTACTTCGATTGCCCCATGGGCTATGGCATGTTTGTCAAGCCTGTGATGGCCACCATTATAGCGCAAGCCCCAACACCGAAACCGCCGGCCCGAAAGCCCTCGAGGCCGAGCAGCTACAACCCAGCTTCGGGAAGGGCGTCGAGCGCGGCTGGAGATGCAGGCTTGGGTAGGAGAAAGAGTCTAAATGCCCCCAGCCCGAGTCCGGTCCCTAGAGCTGCCCGGCCGACGAGTCTTGCAAGGGTAGGTTCTTGCTGTATACTTGCTCAGTTGAATACTAATGTTCGCCAAGTCTCCCACAAAGTCTCCTACGAAGCAACTGAGTGGTGCCTCGAGTACGTCCGTCTCTCGAACAGGAACACCCTCGGGCGCGCGTGCCCCATCTGTAGGAGCGAAGCCACGCGCTTCAGTCGGAGGAGGTCGTACATCTATGGGCCCTCCACCACCTATCGCTCGAACAACAAGACAACCATCTACATCTTCGACAATATCAAGACCTGGAGCAGCGCCGCCAAGGACCACTAGCAGTCGCATGTCGTTGACAGGACCATCGCGTCCAGGTTCTGCTGCCAGACGAACATCTGTCGATTCTCAAGCACGAAGGGGCTCGTCGGATAGAGAGGACGTTGTTTCGCCTCCCCCCAACGATAATGGAGACATCCTTTCGCCTCAGCCTAGAAGCCCAGTTCAGGCAAGAACAAAAGCCCTTGAGAAACTTACAGCAGGACCAGCATCACGACAATCTACACCGCCTACATCACGGAAGCCGTCAGCAACTAGCACAACTGGTGCAGCACGTCCTGCAGCAAGCACGGCGGCAAGTCGAGAAATCGAGGATCTCAAGGCCAAGCTAAAGGTTTTGGAACGCAAGCGGGCCGAGGATCGGGACAAATTAAAGCAACTTGAAACAGTGCAAAATGAAAGGGATAAATTCGAGAACGTCATACAAAAACTGCAACAAAAGTATCAACCTCAACAGCAGGAAAATGCTGAGTTGAAGAAGCTGTTGAAAGAAGCAGAAATGCGACTAGAGTCCATCGAAGAGTTTCAGCAAGAGCATGAAACTATCTTAGAACTGGCCACTCTCGATCGGGAGATGGCAGAGGAAACCGCAGAGGTTTTGAGGGCTGAATTAGACGCTCTCAAGGAGAAGGCGGAAGAGATGGAACTGGAGGTCGAAGTGTTAAAGGAAGAGAACGAAGAGTACAGCAAGGGAATGACCCCTGAAGATCGGGCGAGCACAGGCTGGTTGCAAATGGAACGAACAAACGAACGATTACGAGAAGCACTGTTACGACTGCGTGACCTTACTCAGGCCTCCGAAGAGGAATTGAGAGACCAAATCTCTGGTTTGGAGGATGATTTGAAGGAGTTTAACACCATGAAGGAGGAATTTTCCGTCTGCCGAGGAAAGCTTGAACAGTCGGAGACAGCGGTCGAAGATCTGCGTCAACAACTCGATAACGCACTCGGTGCCGAAGACATGATTGAAGACCTGACAGAGCGAAACATGAGCATGTCCGAGCAGATCGAAGAGCTCAAGGCTGTCATCGACGATCTTGAAAGCCTAAAGGAAATCAATGATGAGCTGGAGATTAACCATGTGCAGAACGAGAAGGAGATGCAGGAAGAAATGGATTTCAAGGACAGTGTCATTGCCGAGCAGGCTCGACGAGCTGGCCAGCAAGAAGAAGCACTAGAGGATATGGAGTACACTCTTTCACGATTCCGGGAGTTGGTCACGAGTCTACAGAGCGACTTGGATGATATGAGAGCCTCACAAGCTGTCACCGAAGGCGAGTCAGAGAAGCTCAACGACCGATCTCGTGCAATGATGGATCTCAACATGAAGCTGCAAATCTCAGCATCCAAGGCTCAAGTCAAGACAATTGATCTTGAGCTTCGACGATTGGAAGCTCAGGAAGCCGAGGAGCACTTGGAGATTTTGAAGCTCTTCCTCCCTGACACCTACAAGGAGGACCAGGATTCTGTCCTTTCCCTACTTCGCTTCCGTCGTGTGGCGTTTAAGGCGAACCTCCTCAACAGCTTCATCCGAGAACGACTCAACGGACAGCCCCATCCTGGACACGAGGACGATGTATTCGCTGGTTGTGATGCTTCAGACAAGCTTGTTTGGGTGTCCAACATGTGTGATCGCTTTGTCAACGACATGACACATTGCACTATCGAGCAATTCTCCAAGTACCAGAACGCTTTGCACGAACTTGAGCCTGTTGAGCGTGCCCTCAATGTGTGGATCGATGGCTTGCGTCGGGATGATCTGAAGGAGAAGACATGCGCTGATGAACTTCATCGTACTATCGCCCTTCTCTCCCATCTTGGAGAAGTGCATATCTCCAACAGCCTGGCTAACTATGCGGACGATGTTCACATGAAGGCCAACGTTATGCAGAGCCATCTTGACTCTGCGGCCGTTACCTTCAACACTCTTCGGGGTCTTGTCCAGCGCGTCGTTCCTGCAGACGGTGACGAGGAGGAGCTTGCGCAGCACTTTTCCAAGAAGTCTGAGGCTGTCATCACAAACACTCGAGGTGCCAAGGTCATCGCTGCTAAGGCTGTTCGAGCTCTCCAGGACTTGAGAACACGATCTCTGTCCTTGCTGCCTGACACTAATGAGGCCTTCGACGAATGCTGTGAAGCGACTCGGGAGCTTGCTAATCTGGCACGACAAATTGGTCTTGGCCTCCATAACTTGTTCCACGCCGATGAAGGCCGAACTGAACCCTTCACATATGCGGAAGTCCAGTCTGCTGTTCACAAGACCGTTCTCTCGGTGTGTACCTCAAGCGAATCGGATATCTTCTCCACATACCTGTCTAAGCTGCGGGATGTCACCACCCAAATCTCAGATCTGGCATCACTCGCAACTGATCTTGACCAAGTTCAAGAATTCGACGTTGCCACTGCTCCCTGGCGACTGCGGTCTCAAGAGCTCAAGGCTCTCAAGACCATCCCTGTCGACGCCGAAGAGGAGCTCCGCCGCCTCAAGGAGGAACACAGCGAGGCCCGTCGCACAATCGCCCAGCGTGATGAACATCTCAGCACTGCTGTTCTTAAGATCGAGACCCTTGAGTCTAGAATGCGTGACGCTCAGGCCAACATTGACCGCATTGCCAAGCTACAGGAAGAGCTCGAGGCTTCCGGCCAAGAAATTGGAGGCCTCAAGGAAGATATCGAGAAGCAAGACCGTGAACTCAAGAACCTCGAATCAGAGCGCGATAAGTGGAAGAAGATTGCTAGCGATAGCCGTGCTTACGCTGATGGTGCCGATGCTGCTGGTGCTAAGGCTGGCCAGGAGCGCGCCGTTGCCACAGCACGCGAGATGGATGCCCTCAAGAAGGATGTTGAGAGTCTCCAATCAGCAGTCCGATACTTGCGTGAAGATAACCGCCGTGCCCGCACATCAGAACAGCACAAGTACGAGTGGCTGGCCGAGCCGCTCAAGAAGCCTACCTCTGTCACCGAGCAGCGCCGAAACATGATCGCTACTGAAGGCAAGGATGTACTCGGCGAGCTTGTCAAGATGGCATCCTCAGCATCGATGTACAACTTCTCTGCTCTGCCTAAAGACAAGCTTGCTTGGAAGCCTACCCGATCAACACCACAGTACCATGCTGCCAAACAGATGGAAGACTACGCCGCCTGGGGAGCCTGGCAAGAATCGGTGCTCAAGAAGGCCCACGTTCTCCAGGGCCAGACGGCCAATGCCGAGAGGAGGAAGAACGCACCCGCAGCGGCTCGTTTGCGTATCAAGTTACCTGGTGCCAATGGAAAGGTTGTCCCTGGATCGGGACGCGAGGTTCAGATCGTGGGTTCTTCTGAGTGGGAGGCCCTGCAGGGTCGTTTGGCTGTATGATTGATCTTAGAATTACTACATACCCCTTTTGTTGGTGAAATTTTTGGTTTCAATAGTTTTTTTGATGGATGTTGTACGCATCAGAGCGAACGAATAGCAAATCCACATAGTAGCAAGTTTTGTCAAATCATTCCCCAGATAAATGTACTTTTTTCGATTGAATTCTTGAGTCATTTCGTCTTTTTGTTCATATGTGATCATGCTGGATCCCTGGGTATCTTTAATGTCCCAGACCGTAGCATCTTCCTTTCCCCCTCTACATGCCATAGATATCGCTCTCTCATGCCTTTCCTTTACCCTTCTTATCTTTCTTCTTCTTACCGCCACCACTGCTCTCTTCACCACCACCACCACCACCTGCCTGCGCTCCCATAAGAGCCGACATGGGATCTCCACCACCTTGCATCTCCTTCATCATATCCTTAAACAGATTCTCTGAAACACCACCACCTGTCATGGCAGCGCTCAGGTACGGCACCAGCTCGCCCATCTTCCATCCTCGCGGCGCAGCAGGCTTGGGGTAGGGCTTTCCGGGCTCGGGCTGCAGTTGACCACCAATGCGGACACGCAGACCAGGGCTGTCTTCAGTCGTGGGGTTCTCGCGCAGATGCTCGGCGACAAGGCGGTACAGGTGGTGCTTGTTCTTGACGGGATGGCCGGACGACTTCTTCAGACCGACCTTGACACGACCAGGGTTGGCCCAGTCCTTAGGATGCACCTTTTCGGGCTCAAACAGCGTTGGCAGTCGTAGTCGCGAGCAGGCATTTGCGATCTCCCGCGCAAGAGGGTCTTTGACGGCCAATTCAGCGCCCACACGACGACCCTCAGCGCGAGACCGCGAGGCGTCAAAGTAGACGGGGTAAAGGCACTGGAAGTCGGCGTAGGCAGAGCGATCGGCTGAAGCAGGCATGGTGCCTCCGACGGGAGCATCGGCGGGGACGATAGCAGGCATCTGGTGAGGAAGAGCTGAGGCGGCGGGAGCTGTCCTGGGAGCAGATTGGGGTTCGACGCGGCGCATGATATCGGAGTCGGCGAAGTCATCGATGTCGCCCTCGGCTGGGTCAGAGTCGAAGTCGCTGTCCGAGACCTCTTCTATTCTTGGGTGGGACATTTTTGCGGTTTTGATGGATTGAGGGGGGAGGGGTAAGAGATGGAACGACAATTCGATCAAGGCCCTGTGATGCACACGGTGATGGCTTTTTATGCGATCAAAGCCAAGCCCTCCTCAAGAAACAAGAATTGAGGTCAGGGGACTCTTGTTGGTGATGGTCGAGGTGAGGTAGAGAGATATGGGGTACAAGTGGGACGTGGAAGGTGGCACTTTGATGTCGAGAGGATGTAGGATGAGCCTCAATGTGGGGTAAATTGCAGAGACAAATAAAGTGGCCTGCAGTTAGTACATGCCTACACCTTTGACTAACATTCTCTTAGCAAAAGAAACGATATCAGAAAATATTATAAAGCTTTATTGTATATGTTGTAAATGCTCTCGCCTCGATAGCTTGAATGATTGACAGTAGGCATCGTATCACACTCTAAGGTTAAGGTTACTCTATACCCCTGCACAAGCATCACTCTTCCCATATCACCACGAAAGCTCGGCGATGAATTGAACAAATACCTCACTATCCCATTTGTTTATGTTAGGTTTTCTATAAATCACCAGAGTTCATTCAGCATTGTACAACAGCTACAAACCCAAATGTGGTGAATCATATTCGTTTCCAGCGAGTGTATTCGACATTCGTCTACCATTAACAAAATATAGGCTAACGAAAGGGAAAAGAAAAAGAGGCGGCCAGAGAACAAAACAGAAAGAAAAATACAACGAAGTCTATACACTCCACCCGCTAAATCCCAGTGAAACAAGATCCCCGTGATTATCACCCCTAGCAGCTAATATAGTAGTTCCTCCACATCGTTGTGAGGATGCCGCTTCTCCCAATACTTTTTACCCAGTAAGGCTCCTTCCCTCCGGAGTCAGAGTCTTTGAAAACCGCACCTCTTACGCCGAGCCATGCAGTATAGGATGAATCCGTATAGTGCCCACCCTAAGTATACCCTAGTGATTGCCCCTTTATTGAGGAACAAGTTGAAAAAGACCGGACGACAGTCATAAATAAGATGACCCTTAGTCAAATATATCGATATGGTAAGGTCTGGAGTAAAACTCGCAGACGAAAATCGAGGTCTCACCACTCGAATTGTTTTCTGAACCTAGATTAGATTCAATAGAAGCATAATCTCGTCAAACTTAAGCCTTCTTAGGCTTAGGGCGAGGAAGACCCTGTTCCCGACGAGTCCTCAAGTCAATCTCGGCCAGACCCTGGCTAGCGTTGTAAAGCTGAACGCAGTTGATGAATTGCTTCATGAACATAAAAGGGAAACTGATACCAGCAATGATCCAGGGCACTGTCGAGTCCATCTTGTTGGCACGAGCAAGCTCGAGAGCAGCGGGGCTGAATGGATCTGGGAAGATCTGAGCGAGGATCGAGGTGTTGACTTGGGCTCCAGCTTGAAGTTCGGCACCGACAATCTCGATAGGCTTGATGAGGTATGGTGAGACGAGAGGAGACGAGAAGCAGAGAAGGTAGAGCGCAATGAAGAAAAGCTCGTTGAGGGCGCAAAGGGCGAAGAGAACACCCTGGTAATGGTTAGCAAATGACAATTGGGTGTAACGGTCGGTATTGGTGGTACATACCTTGTTGGTGTAGTAGAGGCGAAGCAGCCAGTTCTTGCTCTCATCAATGCTCTTGTGGCTGGCATTGCTGCCCGAAACTACAAGAGTAGCATACATGTGCATGTAGTGGCTAGCGAGGTCGAGAGCAATCAAGCCCTGGAAAACAATAGCCCATCGAGGGAAAGCCGAGGAAAGGAAAACGATGAGACAAGCTGTGGTACAGCGATCGGTAACCATGTCGAGGACGGCGCCGAAGCGGGTTGACTGCTCGTAGATACGCGCTGCGTAGCCATCAAGGGCATCGAGAAGGCATGACACACTGTAAAGGAAGGAACAAGTGCGAGGGTGGAGGGGCATATAGTATAGAGACGCGATGGCGAGAACGATGCGCGCATATCCTAGACACTGTTTGTTAGTATTTCTGACATGATTTCCTCGAGTGGTTGAGCTTATCATACCAATAATGTTGGGGTAAAAGAGGAAGATGTTCTCGCGAGGGGCATCGTCCGAAACATCCGCAGCGCGATGGGCGACACCGTTGCCGTTGGATCTAACTTCTGGTTCGGAATCAGAAGAAGTGGCATTCGAGGCCTTTGCAGCCTGTCGACGAGTTCGTGGGCTCATTGCGAAGGTGAGGGTTGTTTATGTTAATTAGGTTTCTGATTCAATCAAGTTGTCGCGATACCAAAGTGGTATGGCTTATCATGTATCGTCTGGATCTGGATCGAGATAACGGCAGATTCTGCGAAAGGGGCAGGGATCACTGGCGCTGTTGAAGCTACAGTCAAGTCAAGTGCCAGGTAATCGGGGCCGTGAAAAGGGATGGCAAAGAAGAGGGTTTCTCAAATTAAGAACCGTTGATGTCGAAAAGGAGTGGATGTGAAGAAGGAGGAGGGAAAAAGAGAAGCCTGTAAATAGGGAGCTTCACGTTGTGGATAAAGCAAAGTGTTAAGTTAATTACATCGAGTGTGATGACGGCACAAGGCAGGCACCCAGCACCCTCAGTTCAGTTCAGTAAGGTAAGCTTAGGTAGGCGCAAGTCAGGTTTAGAGGCTCCCTTTCCCATTTCTTTGGATGAGATGTTCCCGCCAAGTGAACTACAGGGGGGTTCTCGGTAGGTTCGGACACGCTACACGGCCCGTTGAGAGCTTGGCTATGTGTTAATTGATGGACTAGATGTGTCATTTATCCGCTATGTCAGGGCCAAGAGCTGCCCAAATTTGCACCGCTCCCCTGAAATGATATCCGCTCATGGCAAATTGTCAGCATCCATATCCTGGGAAATGGAAAGAGGGATTGACCCCACTTTCAAGCCCGGTTTCCTTGCAAATCTACGGAGACCAGAGAACAACTTCCAAGACGTAGTTATGACTTATCTCTGGCAGTTCCAAGATTCAAGACTGCCTACCTACCTACCTAGGTATTGCAATGTCGGATATGTGTCAGCAAAGGAAGTCAACCTCGGCTTAAGAAATTGGCAGCACATGCTCTAGCGGCGCGTATCATGACTTCTATTACCAATGGATAAGATCGCCGTTGTACGGAGCTAGTCCTGGCATCTCAATAGAGAGCAATAGCCAAGAACAGACAATAAAGGGCTAATCGTATGGTAGGGGATACGTTAGCGGACAAGTAACTAGGTATGATAGACACCTAGCAAACCTAGGTAGGTTAAGGTTATCATGACAGCTCAGGGCCATGGTATAGCATTTCACAGCACGGACTACAGAGTAACACAGCAGCCAGACAAAGACAAAAACAATTCCGAGGCATATTTGAGCTGCTTAATCCCGTACGGGAATTGTATGGCCCCTGTACCAATGTGAGGCAGGTTTGAGGAAGGGTTTCAAAGAAGGCTACCTATATACTCTGTATACCTATATAGATGGGCCTTGATGTGGCAGCAAGGATAGTCTCAGAATAGCTATGCCAACAACTAGTGTGTATGTATTTTGCCTGAGATGACTTGTCCCATTTCAAGACAGAATGGCAGCATTAAGGACCATCCTGGTTCCAGTATGCATCTCTGGTTCTTGACAATTCCCCGACATTGGTGCACCGTGAACAGTCAGAAGCTGACCTTGAAACAACAGCTGACTTCAAAGGCCACAATTGATAAGTCAATGCACCTCTGGCTGGGCTCTGACCTCGCTTATGTTCCACCAAGGCTCAGTTGCATATCTTTACCCAAAATCAGCCATTGTAACATGACTTCGTTTCCGAGTAAATCGTCTACGCATTGTTTCACGACAACACGTCATGGCTGACACAGGTGAATTCTACAAGAAGCACTCCCATAGTTATGCGGTTCAGTGAGGATATCGTTATCCAGATCCAGCCCCCGTTGTCTACGACTGGCTGTTGACAATGGCATGCCAAGCAAACTCAATGTATGCGACATATTGCCTGATTGTGGCGGCGGGCTAGATTTAGTCTGCGAGACTTTAAGCTTCAAAATAGCCAAGATGGTCACCGGCAATTGATATGAATCCGACATGTCACTAGAGTGCCGGCTGAAACCAGGTGGTTGGAGGAGAGTGTTTATGATATCAGATAAATGACCTGTGACGAGTATCATCAAAGTCTAAAAGGCTTCAGTTGGAGTTAGTGGTGTCGTTTCATGGCAGAAATGGGCAACTACAGATATACTCCGTACTCCGTGGAATTCGGAAAACTGTCCGGTACATTCAATAGTAGAGTTGTCCGGCCAGGTTTGATGCTGTACGGGATTGCCGGAGAGTGGAAAGGGTCCTGCGGCATAACCGAGACGCCAAACGAGTTGTAGACAGATGAGACCCTTGCTTTTGCTTTTTTGGGTTTCTGTTTTTGGTCAAAAGGCTTTGAGTGCCTGCGTCCAAAGTGCGACGCAGCAGCAGCAAGGGTTCACTTATATGTATATTCATTTGTGGTTGCCTTAGGCATGACGGAAGTCCGAGAATCCGTTCATTGATGGTAAGTAATTTGGGATAGACAACAACAGTCGCAGGCATTCATGGCATTGCAAATTTATGCACAAACCCGCAACTCCGACCTGGCGGACTTTCACAACATCTAACGGAATCTCGGGAACCCAAGATCTTAGTCTAACAGGGTCCCCGGTAGAACGGACCACGGCTACAAGCAAGGGAATGTCTACTCAGTATTAAACTCAATAAGACCCTGGCGACGATCCGGAACGGTCAAAAACAAGAACCCGAGCTTGATCTTGAGCTTGATGCAGTTGCTAGTGAATCTGAGCGAGGCAGAGTTGACACTCACCTGCTTGATACCACCAGGAGCTCTTAGCAAAAGCCATCAATGGCGCTATAGTTTTATATAAATATCGTTCACCGATATCCACCCAGGTAGTGGTAGTTAGTTGGGGGAAACGGCGTGCCTTGCATCAGTTCAAGTCTGACTACGGCACTCACTGTCGTCTCTCTGCCGATTGATCCGTTACCGGATAAAACCTCCCAACTAATACATGCTATGCAGAGTGCGTCTTTTGAAGATTCTATCCACTGACCCGTGCGGTAGCTACCTAGGTATGTCATTGTCGCAGGTCAGTCAGTGCGCTACCTACATGCCTGCCAGTCGAATGCTTAACAGACGACAGCGAGTCGGGGACTTGAGATACATGTACAAGACAGGTACTAAACCCGAGGTTATGTTCTCTCACTCTGCCGTCTCGTCGTTCCAAGATCTTAGTCACAAGCTGACTTCAGGCAGCGCATTCCGAGACGGCCAACATGCTGTAAATCTATTCGAGCAGACTTAGTGGATCTATGCTGCAATTATGTCAGTTGTCATACTCAATTGCTTGCCTCGTTAGCTCAGCTCAACTTTCCAACGGGCTGTAGCGTCCGCTCATAGTCCACTGACACGGATGTTTGCGGCAATAGTTCGAATGCCGTGTAACAAAGCTAGATGATTATTTGGGATCTCTTACCAACACAGCGTTGTAATAGACCGAAAAGTCCTTGAGCTCGGCAGCTGGTTCAGTCCGCCTTTGTGGATAGGGAGTGGGAATGGGCCCGTTGCAAGCAGTACGCTGACATTCATCTGTGCCTACCGATGATGAGAGTGGTTAATAAGAGAGCTAGCGAAGTACTATAATAGTCTAACTACATTGTAGTGCCGTGCCGTATCCGTTCGTTCTGGCATTAAAAAGTCTCCTGCCTCTGGGCTGAAGTCGAACAGATCATTTAAGCCCATGTTAGCAATGATCACCTCGTTTTTTGGTCTGATCCCTGATCGTCGGATTCAATGCAGCTAAAAGCCAAGACCTCGGCGCTGTCCAAGTGTCGATAGCAAGTCGATATTGGGACAGGACGTGGAACAAGCAACATTTAGAAATCGTCCGATTTTGTTGACCCAAGCTTTTAGGCAGTCTGTCACTGTCACTTGTCTCGTCTCGTCTCGTCTCGAATCAGCTTCCCAGCTTTGTCGTTTTAGTGCCCCCCACGACGCCCACGTCAGTGTCACTACTGGTGGTAATATGGATCTATGGGGCTTAGACATTGCGAAAACATACTGGAGGCCTTAGGGCTAAGGGGAAACAATTCAATTCCCGCTGGCTTTGAATCAATCAATGTTTCCTGGAGAGAGACAGTCTGCGTGCTGTTCGTGTGCCGGTCTTTTGATGCTGGCTTGGCTGAGACGAGTGTTAAGAAGGTGAATATGGATCGATACACAAGGTGGTGGTGTCAAGTACAATGTAGACATATCGGATCAATTCCGATGCGTTTCTTAATTCAAGTACATACTTACTTGTCAAATCGATTGACTGGGCTAGTGGGCTGCTTGTTATCAACGCCCTGTACTGCATATAATAGCACCTACATCTGGATACAAATTTTGCACTACCTACGGTAGCCGTGCAATTGTGGCTCATGGAGGTCATTCCCTCAGCCGAGTTCAACACTCTAAGATCGTCGTCTATTTCATGCTCCGATTACCGGCCGATGGAATCCGTCAGCACCAAGCTTTTGTCTCTTTCCTCCTCAAGTATTCGTATGCTGTCACAGGTTATCCATGTCAGTTTCTCATATATGCGGTGTGTGTTATCCTGTCAGTACTGTACTGTATCTGACCTACCACCGTAAAAACAAAAACAAAAACAAAAAAGAAACAATACTCTAGTCCTTGTCTTCTTTTCTCTTCTCATGCCCTGGATTTAAGCCTCGAGCCTTAAATACCTTAGCTTCTTTCTACCTAGTACGGCAGTAGCCTTTTTCGCTTGCAAAGGAAGCTAAGCTATTATTTGTTATACACACCTCGGCAGCCACTAACTAAAGGTCCCTGTCGTCGACTACATATTTTGCCCTGTCCCAATCAATCTCAGGGCCCCCTGCCTGCAGTAGCCTTGTCCTGTCGGTTGTCGCCTCACAGACAAGTCGGTCGGTTGTGGATCGTCACTTTTCACTTTTTTACCTGGACCTAGACCTGGACTTGGACCTTCCCTGACCCAAGTAACTGTATCCCGTTTCGCCTCGCTAAGCGCTTACCGGTACTTGACCTTCCTCACCTCCTCTTCCGCCTCTTTCTCTATTCATCTATCTCTTTTATACTCTTCTTCCTCTCTCTCAAAGTATCGTTCGTTCTCTGCACCATCAATCACATAATCCTCTGTCCTACTCCTCTAAACCGGAAGATAAAACCCGTCAAGACCCATTCGGGCTAAGCTAATAGGATCTTCACCCCTCGTTCCTACTCGAGGCTCTTGGCTCCGTTTTTTCAATTTTCCCCAGCTTCCCCTCCATCAAGCCGCCACTTGCGCCTGCTCATTTATTAAGAAACTCTGTGCCGACTGATCGAGAACGAGTATCGAGGTTGTGGATTTCTTGCGATTCCGAGGTCTACATATCATCTGCCGTGTCATCACAATCTTACAGCCATATTTGATATTGGTCATATTCGTCTGATTTGATCTTCAAACTTCACCATCATGTCGTCGCATCCCTCCCTCAAGGAGACCTTCGCCAGCCGAGCTGAGACAGCCTCTCATCCTCTTAGCCGACATCTTTACAAGCTTATGGATCTCAAGGCCTCGAACCTTTGCCTCAGCGCCGATGTCGCAACCGCCCGCGAGCTCCTCTACTTCGCCGACAAGATCGGCCCCTCCATCGTCGTCCTCAAGACTCATTATGACATGGTAGCTGGCTGGGATTTCGACCCCCGAACAGGAACTGGCGCCAAGCTCGCATCGCTAGCTCGCAAGCACGGTTTCCTCATCTTTGAGGATCGCAAGTTTGGTGACATTGGCAACACGGTCGAGCTGCAGTACACTAGCGGTGCTGCCCGCATTATCGAGTGGGCGCACATCGTCAACGTGAACATGGTTCCTGGGAAGGCTTCTGTTACATCCTTGGCTCACGCCGCCAACCGATGGCTGGAGCGATACCACTATGAGGTCAAGACATCTATCAGCATTGGAACTCCTACAGCCAGTCAACTAGACGAGGACAGTGAGCGCTCAGACGGCGAGAACCAAAAGATTGCACCCGAAACTGGCCGCGACAACGGACGCAAGGGCAGTATCGTCTCTACCACTACCGTCACCCAGCAGTATGAGTCGGCCGATTCACCACGCCTCGTCAAGACGATTCCCGAGGGCGACGAGACAGTGTTCGCTGGCATTGACGAAGCGCCTATCGAGAGAGGTTTGCTTATCCTAGCACAAATGTCAAGCGAAGGCAACTTCATGAACAAGGAATACACACAAGCTTGTGTAGAGGCTGCTCGGGAACATAAGAGCTTTGTTATGGGCTTTATTTCACAGGAGTGTCTCAACACACAACCTGACGATGATTTCATTCACATGACCCCTGGTTGCCAATTGCCTCCCGAGGGCGCGGATGAGAACGAGGCTATCAAGGGAGATGGTAAGGGCCAGCAGTACAACACGCCGCAGAAGATCATCGGTATTGCAGGAGCTGATATCGCCATTGTCGGACGTGGAATTATCAAGTCAAGCGACCCTGAGGAGGAGGCTGAGCGATACCGATCCGCGGCATGGAAGGCTTACACGGAGCGCGTTCGCTAAGGGATGGTCCTGTGGAAAAGTCGGGTTGGCCTTGTCATTTTTTCTTTTTTGGCGCGGTAGACATGCTGGACTGGAGTTATTGAGACATCTAGCGGGGGTCTGACATGAATGCAGTACCTTTTATCATGACTGCGTGGGAGCAGCCATGGAAGTAACAAACCCACGAACAATAAGAATCTGGACCCTGATTATGGGACATCATAAGCACTAGGCTTTCGTCCAACTGCATAGGCTTGGTTTCCACCTCGTCGCCCGCGTCAATGATACCCGAGCATTATGATACTATAAGAATCAGTTTTAAATAAGGCACGACATAGCATTCGAGCTCATCATTCAACAGCACCAACTGTATCAACAGCGCTCCAATGTGCTTTATTATACCGTCTTACATGCATAACCTCCTTCCCCCTACTCAATGGCGCCGATCATTTCAAGAGGCACAGGCATGAAGGCGTGGCAGGGCTGAAAGCCAGATTAGGTAGTCCAGGATGGCGATATGCAACCCCACCATGGGAAGTGATCAAATCCCTTGGCTCGGACTTAAGAAAACCGAAAGCTGACCTTCGACTTCCATTCAAGACCTTGATCAATGTCGCATACCTTCTTGTGCTCAACACGGAATTTTAATCTCTTCATAGTCTGGTATTTGATCTATACTCTACTGATATCCTCTTTGATCTCTTGGCTATCTCCAGACTATTTCCGGAACCATCATGGTAGCAGCACCCGTGACTGACGATGGCCCTCGTCTGAAGAAGAGACGACGAATTGTCATATCGTGCACTGAATGTCATCGAAGAAAGCAACGGGTTCGTAGCTCCCAGGACCAAGTTACTACAATTAGAAATGATACTTCTAAACTAACAGACTTGTACAGTGTGATCGTGAGTTGCCATGTGGGAATTGCAAGTCTCGAAACAAAGAGTCGGGGTGCGTTTATGAGACAGGCGCCCCAATAGCTAAGCGCAACCAACATAGCCGACACAACCATCCAATCACAGAAACTTCGCCTGCTCTATCAATAGGTTCGGTAAAGAAGATTGAGCCTTCACCGTCTGGATCTAGCGATTCGCTTGATAACGGGCCCAATGATCCTTTGTCGTCCAAGGCTGCTGATTGGGGATACGCCCATAACGGTGCATCTACTATGGGCATCCTCAAACGCATTGAAACGCTCACCGACGGTGAAGAAAGCGTTACAGATTTATATGCAAAGTCTCAAGATTCGACCGCTGGATCACCTAGTAGAGAGCTTGCCCTGAGGGAGAAGTACAAGGCCATCATTCGCCAATTGCCTGCCAGAGATTACATTGAAAAACTAGTGGAAATGTATCTTCACAGCTTCAACTGGCAGTACTATGCTATCGACCCTGACATATTCTATGCTCAGTTGCAGGAATGGAACTCGCTACCATTCTCGGTCCTCTCAGACATTGGGCCTCGCGGATTGAACGCTGAGCTGCAAGCATTTCCAGCTGTCGTCTTTCAGATCATCGCAACCGCACTACTCCTGCTACCAGAGCGAACAGATCCAATATTCGACTCGCTCAAGTTTGCAGGCGGCATGAGTTTTGAAGATCTGGCCGTCGAGTACAGCGAGTCGGGACAAGCGGTTGTTGATCTTTTGGGCAAGAAGCACCTTTCGTTGGCAACAGTCCAAGCACAATTCCTCCGGGCATCGTTTCACAAGTTTACAGCCAAGGTGACTGATGCTGTAAGTAGCACTAGGGAGTCTGTCAAGAACCGTAACTGAAGTGTTGAACAGTGGCATACAATTTCTGTAGCGATCCGTGACGCACAAGATCTGGGGATGCATCGCGATAGCCTGGATCCGAAAACCACAGATTCAAGTGTGGAAGGTGTCTTGCAAAACCAATGGTTAATCCAGAGGAGACGAAGGATTTACATACTGCTTGCTATCTGGGACTTGAACTGCGCCATAATCCTCGGACGCCCGGGAACGGTTGACTGGAACCAGACTCTTCCGACACCTCCAGTCGATGCACCTATACCGCAGAACCGCAATAAGACACCCGTGGTTCCCAGAGGAGAGGACGACCACCCCACACCCATAACACGACTCCTATGGAATTATCAGCTTTGCGAGCCCTTAAGAGCTATCCAGAATCTCGAAGTCCGGGGCTCGTATCCCTTGGATACCGAAAAAATTGATAAAATCCATCAAAGTATACAGAACCTAGACAAGACAATACCGTCTTCATTCCGTATGGACAACCCAGACACACGATGGGATCACCTCCCCGAGGCACACTGGTATACGGCAAACAGATACTACTTTTCAAGCTTGCACGAGTTCAGTAAGATGGCCCTGCATCGACCGTTTATATTCAACCGCGCCGAGAGCAGGGCAGAAGCCATCCATGCAAGTCTCAAAACGCTCGAGGTTCAGAAAATAACGTTTGAAGGACTTGCTTCAGACTCATGGAGGAACTTTATGCTCTTCTTTGCAAGTTTCGACGCCATTGTGTTGCTTGCATCTGTATATATCTTGTTTCCTCGAGAGCATGCAGAGTACACGGACCAGACGATGGAGCATTTTCAGTGGACAATTGAACGCTTCTCGGCGATCCAGGAGCGTAACCCGCTGGCCAAGTCCGCTCAAGGCGTGCTTAGAGCCATCGTTGCCAGGTTCAGAAGAGCCATGTCGAAGGCCCGAGATGGTTCAATGCCATCTCTCACCGAAGGTTCTACAGCAGGGTCAAGCAAAACAGCTACAAATTCTACACCAAGCAACTCAACGCTAGGCAGTGGCGACTTTTCAGGACTGGTGACTACGGACTCGACGTGGGTGCTCCCGTCAGTGGATGAGATGAACATGATGGCGCCTTTCTTTCCAACCGGGGATCTCGTCTACAATCACCTTACGGCGGGACCTGATCTAGAGACGCTTCCGTTACCATTGACAGACGATCAAGTGGACGATTCGATGTGGCAGTTTGGGGGAGGTTGGGGAGATGATACTGTTTGGCAAGTGCTGAATCAGTTCCCAGCTGCAACAGAGGGAGGTGTTCATAATTTCGTCTGATGCTTTTACTGTTGACCTAGATAAACACCAAAAATATTCTTGTGCGTCTTCCGTTTTGCGTACAACGGTTGAGTTTGTCTAGGACTTCTGAAGAAATTTGATAAGATAGTTTTATGTTTACTAACCAACTAGGAAGTTTTCAAGGATAAGTTAAAATACACTGAAACAAACTCTTGTGCGTACTCGGATTTGCAGATAGTAAATTCGATTTCAGAAACTTTATACTCAATCACGCATCTTTCCTTTGAAGAGTGACGGGGAAACGCCGTGGTTTCGTCGTTTGTCAACATGCCAGATTTGGTTTCTGCATCAACATACTTGTTAACGAAATGTGCAACCTGATCGGGCCTGTAGTATTCTACAGTGTGACTATGCAGAGCCTTGTATATTGCCCAACACCATCAAGAAGTAGTGGTAACTAATCCGCGGGTCAACAGAAACTGAGTTGACTGGAGAGAGTATAAGGACCTGGCCTGAAATTCTATAAACCTATATATTGACTTTATCGCCAGGTGATTTACTTTCTACACATCAGGGCTTGGAAGTAAGGCTCTCTGACAGCCCCCAACCAACACAGGATTTAAAAAATTCATGCCATGGATAGTTGTTGGCTCGGAATACCAGCCACTGTATTACAAACCAACGGGCGGACACTGGATCCTAGGAAGGTAACCAACATGCCTCATGCCTCGTTTGGGCACGGCATATTGGCAAGGCGTTCTGGGTGATGCACTCGCACGCGTACGGATGATATAAACACTGATTGATTGGACGTAACTATTTCGAGGCATATCTTTGACACGCGGAACATGCATCTCGCGGCGGGCCTGATGATCCGATCAGGCTGAAGGGCCTAAGGCCGAGGGCAGGCTCGCACAAATGCAACGACTAACCGGTTCTGTTGGTGGCTAGGTGGCCTCAAGAGCCGATGGCGTGTTGCAACGTTGGGCTCTTGTGCTACAATACAAATACAATATATGCAACTATCCCCAAGTCGACTCGACAACTGGCAAAAAGCATGATTGTAGTGGCGAATAGGAATATAGAGAATACTTGCCTCGATACGGAATTGGACAGAGTGCCTCTTTGTGTCGGATACTGTGCGTGACGGGTGATGGAGTGTTTGTGATAGAGAGCTGAGTTTGATTAGAGGCGTCGAGTACGTGTCAGATCGACCGTTTAATCAAAGGCTCTTTTATTTAATTTGTTGAGACAACACACATGAACAATACAAGTAGCCTGCCTATGGAATGTCTTGGAAGATATCATGCATTTAATTATAGTCTGGAGCGTTTTCTTTGACCGAATGCCGTGTATTGGTTTCGGTTTTGGTTTGTCTCGGAGCCATTTACGTAGTACTGCTTGATTCATCCCCCGCTAAGTCAACTCCATGACAAGACGTTTTTGAAACGGCTTTGTGGTGACAGAAAAGTGATCGCTGGAAGTGCAGCAAGCGAAATTATTGAGACAGTTTGTACTGTTCATGCTGGCTCGCTTACACTGTTTATTTTGTATCCAAAGATCTAGATGTCTTCCTTTCTATTGCCCGCTAGAATGGCAAGAAAGAGTGGAGTGGATCGTGCCTGAATTGGCATGGGGTCATGTGGGTTATGATAAAATCCTCCACTAAGAAGAATAGAAGATCTCAAAGATCTGACAGCAACTGAAAAGAAATCAATTCAATCTTGTGGTGTTCGTGACCTTTGAAAGGATGGTATATGGAAACTAAAAATTAGATTTAACACTTTTAAATAAGGCAACTTGTTCTCATAAATCATTTATTACATTCATCCCATATTAAGTATCAGCCATTATTACCCAGTATTAGCATCTTTATTTTAAGATTGATTCCCTGTCGGTTCGAGATGTTCTTTCACATTTTGGCGCGCGTCTCCACATGTGGATCTGCAGTTGTGCATGGGCTGATGGTCGAAATCCCTGTCACCAGGTCTACGAGCATTAGAAAGGTTGACTGACAGAGAATGAGAGGCGAAATAATTTAGCCGTTTTGGTAGTATCCCAGGCCGTATTATGCACTGCGTAATTATTACACCCTAATCTTGAAAGTTAACTTTTCTGTTACCTCCTTAACCGGGTGCTGCTAGCACCTTTCACCACTGACGGGAAGGATGGAGGAGCCAGCTTCGGCTTTTGCAAAAGTTAAGAAAGGCAAGGCAAGGCAGGCGCAGGGGGAAAACACAACCTACTACTACCTACCTTACCTGACCTCAGGAAAAAAAAAAGTTTTTTGCAAAAGGTCGCCCACCAAAAATCTTAACTTTAACCTCTTCATATCATAACTTAAGACAATGTAAAAAGCAGCAACGTCATCTCTTTTTCGTTGCCTTTTTTATTCTTCTTATTCCCTTAATCAAACGCTAAACCCTCTCTAATTCCCCAAGAGGCGCAAAGGTCGATTCGATTCATACCCTGCAAACGCGACGCGCCCAGGGCACTTTTTGTCGTCTCATCTCCCCAAACGTGCACTTTCACCCACCAAAAGAGAGGAGGGTGTGCAGCCTGCAAGTGGAAGGAACAAAGACCACCAACTGGTCTAGCTTTTTCCTTCGTTGCTTTTTTCTCTTCTTTTTCGGTTTCTTGCTAACAAGGAAAACGCTTTGTGCCCACAAACCGCACATCAGCCAATCCACAGCAAGCCAGAGGAAAGAGAAAGCAAAGCATTCATCGATCTGCAGCTACCTGCCTACCTACCTTGCCTATAATATCCACACTGCGCACCTGCAGTGCTAATCTCGACCTCTCATCTTTTTCACGATCGCGAATCCACCACCCACCAACCCACCCACCTACCTAACTACCTGTTTCGCGATTAGCTTCTCGATAGAAGCAAGCAAACCATTCAATATGGAAACAACTTCATTTAACGACTTTATCCAACGATATACCAATATCCAAGCATACGAAGCTTCAAAAGACAAACTGTTACAGGTATGCGCGCACGGCCGACATCATGATTCCTTTCGTCCGCCTCGAGATAGCAGCACACTTGGCAACCTACATCATGAGATGCGAAACGGCAGGGAAATACAAAAAGAAGATCACTGGCTTATGCATCTGTCAAATTGCGCTGCCAATTCGCCCCTCTTGCTGTCAAAACCCAAGTCTTCTGCTGCCTTTGTTGGTTGGAATTATGAGCCCACCAACACTGCTAACCAATCAATAGGATGTTCTCATCTACTGCAAAGCCATAGAATCCGACACGGATAAAGAGAACCAGAAACTTAAAGCTCGGTTGAACGAAGTCGAACTCGATCTTAAAGCCGCTACCAAAACCAGAAGAGATTTACAGAAGAGCCTAGAGGAAGCAGAGCTACAGGTCAAATGGGTTATGCGACAAAATGATGAGATCAAGGTATATTGATGACTTTGATGTGATGTTGCACGAGCGCAACCGCTAAACGCTTCAGAATACCAATTCTTACGTTTTGATATTGATCGATGGCGATGGTCTCTTGGTACGTTCATAACAAATACGACTTGGTTGCGATCTTGAAACTAACAAAGTAAAGTTCAATGAAAGTTTTACGAAACAAGGCCTCGAGGGTGGGAAAAATGCCGCTCGCGCACTACGAACTGCGGTAGCGCAGCTTTGCAGTCATGAGCGTACCGGTTCATTAGAAATTATCTGTCGCGTTGTGGCTAACGTTCATGGTCTCGGCAAGGCGCTATCGAATGAAGGCTGCATCGAGAACCCTAACCAGTTTAGAGACTTCACTCAAGGCTTTACACAAGCCAAAGCATCTTTCGATTTCCTCGATGTTGGTTTTGGCAAAGAGCGTGCTGATGCCAAAATCCGAGGTATGGTTTTCGCATGCATGTTGGAGGCTACCAGTGGCTAACATTTTCAGAAACGGCACGTTGGCATCTGGGCAACCAGAATTGCAAACATATCCTTTTAGGTATTGGACATGATGCGGGATATGCCCCTTTTCTTGAAGAAGTGGTTCATGATGATGAGTCGCGCCATTGCGTATCTTTAATCAAGGGGCCACCACTCGTACGCGAATTGGAAAACCTCCAACTCAACGTTATTGAGTTTGACGACATATTTCGCCCAACTAAGCTCATTAGCGATAAAACCGCAACTCTGGCAATGACCACCCAACGCACACTGCCGATCAAAACTCATACCTCAGCGACTGCAAGCATGCCACCAACACAGGCAGCTGTCTTGACACCTGCAACCAGTACCGCATCTCTGTCGCCTCCAAATACTTCCTGGGCCAAGATTACAAAGAGTGCTACTCCACCACCTCAACTTACTATGCCTCTGCCCCCTAAGCAGGGCAAGAGCAAGGCCACTACTAGCAAATCCCCAGCGCAGTCAGCGCAGCCAGCTTGGAGCCCTGGACCTCGTGGTCTTGACCCTGCCGTCACGGTCGGTGCATTGGCTATGGAGAACATTAAACGGCGAGGCGGAGACGAAAAGCTTTGCAACAATCATTATCTTCGTGGACCATGTGGCAGAATGGATATTTGCCCCTTTGTCCATGATTACAAGGCCACTCAGGATGACTTGCTCGCGCTCGCAATGTTGTCACGTCAAAATCCTTGTACAGCTGGTCAAGAGTGCGACGTGGATGATTGTATTTATGGTCATCATGTAAGTCCTCCCACAAGCTTCACTCACATCGCGTTGCTAACCACCGCAGTGCCCGAATGTCACCAATGGCATGTGCACACGACAGTATTGCAGATTCCCGAGGAATGCGCATCCACCACACACCAAATTTATCAACAAGAACATCGATGTCAACTAGAAGAACAAGACTGTGCCCTGTGTCGAGGCTGTCGAACAACTCGTAATACAATTAGATATGATTAGGCATAGGAGTTAAGAGAACAAAGGACTCTGAGACTAGTTTTGGAACGGGATGTATTAGAGATGATAAATTGGCAATTCAGTCTTGCTTCGAAACAATGCTGCTTGCGCTCTGAGGTGGCTTGCATGTTGATCCTCTAAGACCTGGGACAAGAACTTTCTCTAACTGTTCAGCCATGTTTAGGTTACTTACAGTTGAAAGCTTTAGTTCAATGAAATACCTGAGGTTTCTGATAAGTTTGCCCTATGTGGCAGGTTATGATATGCCAACTGTCACGAATGATCATTTTTTGCGTAGGTAGGTGACAGACGTCATAACAAAAATGAAGTCATATGAAGAAATTAGTGATGTCTACTTGGATGGAGTATATATAGCCATCTTAGCAAGAGATCTGAGATCCTGGAAAAAACACCAACCTACAGCCCCTTTTATTAGTGACTTCTCGCATCCCCTGTTGGTGAAACAACTGTCTCATGAGGACCCTTCTGAGAAGACTGCGCATCTTCCGAGTCGTTTTCAATGAGGCCGGCGCTGAGGGCACCAGCACTTGTTGAATCAACCGGCGCAGAAAACCCGTACCATGCGACAACAGCCACGCCGAGAATTCCACAGATACAGCTGAAAACGAGTGCGACGATACCTCTAGGTGTGAAGCTGTACATCCAAATTAGCAAATGATGGAATCGGAATAAAAAAGGGAGCAACTCACCCAGAAGGTAGGGACTTGGCAGGCTTGTTCTCGCCACTAAGATCAAGAAAGTCTTCTGTGTTGGCAGCAGCGTTGCCTTTAGTGGGCATATTGGCAGCGGCGCATGCGTCGAGATGGTTCTTTGGGATCTCAAGGGTTTCTTGCAGGGCAAGGGGATCTTCAATGAAAGTAGCCATGAGACCGGAAATAACGTGCCACTCAATGTGACAATGAAACAGCCAGACACCTGATACAAATCTTAGTCTGGATCATATCGTCTTCGGGTCAAGGTTCAAGCATACCTGGGTTATCTGCCTTGAAGCGCATAACGATGTTACCGTTAGGGTAGATGACTAGAGTGTCGCGTCGCATTGGAATTTTTGGTAGATTGTTTTCTGTGACATTGGCATCGGCCCAGAGACCAGCCTCTTCCTCTGAGCGATAGACAGACTGGAACGCATGACCGTGAAGATGGAAAGGGTGGCGGCCCGAGTCCAAGTTATTCACGACGAGCTGAACAATCTCGTTCTTTTTGAGGACCATGGAATGTGTATAAGTCCCGTATACTGTAGGATCTTCGGCATCTTTCCCTGCACTAAGCGCTGTGTAAAGCGTAGGGACTTTGGCCTCGGTATATGTGATGTCGTTGAAGAAGGCGTAATTCTTGCCGTCTTTCAAGTTATCCATCTTGACATCCAGGACCACCTCCTTGTCGGGCTTTCCGAGAATTTCCATCTTGTCATATGGAACAAGGGTCATGTCATCGAAAGGGTCCAGCGTTTCGACAGTAGCTGGGTCTGGGTTCTCGGCTGTCTTGTCGTAGACCAACCAACCGGTTGAGTTGTAGTTAAGGTCTGGGGGCAGGACGTCAAAGAGAGTCTGAGACGGTATGAGTACTATCCTGTGACTAGGGGCGTTAAACTTACAGTATCCATGCTAGCAACAATAGGAAAATTCTTAGAAGTGTCCTTCTTGGTAGTAAGTAGAAAACTGACTCGTTGAGCAGCCGATATATAGATCATTTCTGCCTCAGCTTGTTCGGTATAAATACCATCAGCCTCGACGATTTGCATTTTGTGCCCTTCAAACCAGAGATATTGACCCGCAAAAGCACCAACATTGATCACCCGGAACAGGTATGTCTTTTCGGGCTCAACAGACATGGTGAAATTTGTGGTTTCATTCATGAGGGCACTCTTAGGTACAGGTTCGGCGCCTGAAGGATTTGACTTTGCCATGAATTGTGGTATGAGGGACCGCATCTCATCATGATACCAATCAGAAAGGGTCAAGACAACTTCTTGGTCGTATTTCTTCTGATACGGAAAGTCTTTATCATGGACGATGAAGGGCCCACGTAAACCATCTGGATATTGTGCTGCAGTGTGACTGTGATACCAGTACGTACCGGGCTGATCAACCTGTAGATAACATGTCAATCTGGGGATCCAAATACTATTTTGTCTTCTCTTACTGTAAAGTTGTATGTAAAGCTAGTTCCAGGAACAATCGGGCATTGGCTAACACCAGCCGGACCATCCATGTGCGTGCTGCCGTTCATATAAAGGCCATGAAAGTGTAGAGAGGTAGATTGATTCCCCAGATTGTTATGCACATCGATGATAATTCGGTCGCCAATGTCAACCTCGATAGTAGGAATGGGCCATTGGCCGTTGATTCCGATGACTGGGCGTTCGAAAACATTGTCAGGATTGGCTCTCACCCAACCAATTTCGAAATCAAACTTCCTGGTAGCAGCCCGAGCCAGTTCGGGGAGAGCAAGAAGTAGCGCTGCCTCAACTGATAAGAGCTTGGGGCGCATCTTGAATGTGAAAGAGCCGCCACGCTTAGTAGACAAGAAACCTTACTAAGGGTGAGGATATCCAAGGGGAGACAGGCTCCCGGTATGGGATAACAAGAGCTTATGAGACACTTGGAGGAAGAAAATTATGCTGCTCCGCGAGAAGTGAGAGGTGAGTGTGGAAGCAGCTGAGATCAGATTGATCAGATTAGATGGGCAGAATCAGGACTGGAACTAGGGTGAGACCAAAAGGGACCTCGGTGGTATGATCAAGCCATGACACAAGTCGGCATGAGGGAGAGGGATGTATGTATGTACTGTAACATCACAAGCCGACTAGAATTTGTGTTACGCTGACACCCAGAAGAGCAGAGGGATATTTAACAGCCGAGAGCTGGAGCAAAGACCGGATTCCAGTGGCAGTACTAAGCTATTGCTGGCCCATAATCCTTGTTGATCTGTGCATAAGATACAAGAGTGTGTTCGAGGGGAGACCGTTCGAGCAGCCGATCTAACGGCGCTAGTCGAGGTTAGATTGAGTAGTTGATACTTTTGATCAGCTCATCGGTAAAAGTCAACCTCGTCCGCGGAATTAAACCGTAAGAGCGCTTTAAATGAGCCAGGGTTTAGCTGTAGATGGAAAAGATGAGTGCCTCTAGGTAGAATTGATCCATTGTGGCTTGAAGAGATTTAAAGCTATCGAGTCTTCTGATTCTAGGCCGCTGTTGCTTGTCTGTGTAAGTGGGAGGAAGTGTCCAAAATGCATCTTTCCCCTTTCGGCTTAGTGACTTTGCTCTGCATCTGCGTACCTGCCCCACTCAAGCTCCATCTTATCAATCGCAACCTGTGGTTCCTGTTTCTCTTTCTGTCTCTCTGCCACTAATCTCTTACAAGGTATGATTTACCTACTTTTTACTACCTGATAAATGAATCAAACAGCAGCAATTGAGTTTTTCCTTTGCCTTTGGCTAGACGATGCCACCCTTTTCGGCACAGTCACTTCCGATTGCTCTGCACGAGCGATGGTCCCTTCAAGGGACAGGGTCCAACTCTGCTCTGACCTGCCAAGACGGGTCACCCACAGCTATCGAACCCGCTGGAGCGTCTTGGCGATCGGCCTCTTCCTCCAAATACCGACAGAACATTTGCTTCCCTAAACCACAAGCGATCCCTGTAAATCTTGTTATACCCGGTCTTGAAGCTAAGTCAACTTGACCATTGAGAAAAAGAGGATCCCACGGCACATCAAAGCCGGTTCAACCGTCACAAATTCGCACGAGAGACATCCTCGAGTGGACCCTTCAACGGTCGAGAAGCCATTCTATAGATTCAGCTACCAAAGAGAGTAGCCTGACAGCTAAACGAGGGCATGACATGACGGAACATGCCACTTGGAATTTTCAGCTGCGGCATATTGACTAACTATCCCTGTTTGTCTCATGTAAGTTGCCTCGGATCAGATAATTACAATCTTCTGATCTTTTTGATACGATAAGTTTGATCTTGAACCGGCAGGTCACAGCCAACCCTTACAGCCGGTCGCTTCTTCTCGTCCAGCCGATCTATGGTGCGGCTGAAATATCGCTGCCAATCATCAAAGCCGAACACCGCCTCTGAAGTCCATCCATCCATCTGCTAATTCCAAATTTGCCCCGCCCAAGATGCGAGGTCTTGTGGCATGATGCTGGTATCGCCTTGTAAGAGATGTCTAAAACTTTCACTGGAGCCAGCCAGGATCGCCGTTATACACACTTTGTACAAGCTTAAGCAAGTCTGACTCGACATTGGTCTTTTGACTAAGCATGGAGTTGGCATGTGGGGTTTACTGTAACAAGCGCGATGAAATCTAAACTTGAACTACGGTCACTTCACTCCGAAAGTCGAAGGAGAAACTGCAGTCTCCTCTGCAAGCCTTCTTCCCAATGGTTCACGCATTATAAACCTGACTTGACCGACACTTGCTCGTGTCACTCTTCAGATGGAACCTATGTCTGGACATGAGCAAATGCCATGCAATCTCAAAACCCACCTCGAAAACGAAGTGGTTGCAGTCACACACAAGGTTATCAGATTGATTGATTGATTAAGCTCACCCCTCCTTAATCAAGGTTAGAAACCAGCGTCCCACGTTACGGCAATTCCTTGCCGACGTCAACAGACTAATGTGACTTAGCAACAAGCCACCAACTATCCAGCAGTCCAAACAAGCCCGGTCATGGGCCATTTTCCAGCATCGCTGCCGCACTTGAACTTGCTGGCTTCGATAAAATTTTCTCATCCTGCGGTCTCGCTCTGCTGATCCGTGTGCTATCCTAAAAGTGAAGCTCGTCCAAAGTCCCAAGTTAGCTAGTAATAATTTGTGCCTACAAGGTTGTGTAGTATTGCTAGATCAAAACGCGTTGTCTCCCGATCCCTGCTCACTTAGAGAGTTAAACGATTATTATCTGATCCGCTGCATGTGAGGTCTCGGAGGATTCACAAGCTGCTCCGATTCCACAAGGTACCAAGAGTAACGCAGACACCTGTACTCTCCGTTGCCGCTTCCTGTTTCTGACTTCCATATCTAGGTACCTATATCTCTCTTTCCTTCTTTTGTACTGCCAACTACTTGAGGTTGGTCAAGACAATTCCGACTTGAAGCTCAACACGCCTTTCTACAACGACTGAGAAGCTTCACTTTGATTAAAATCCATCATGGCTGTTGATGTCTTTGCGGTTCCTGTTTTCCTTGTCGTCTTTCGAGAGACCCTCGAGACAGTCATCATTGTCTCTGTCCTCCTTGCTTTCCTCAAGCAAACCCTCGATGGACCCAACGGTGATATTAAAGTATACAAGCAACTAAAACGCCAGGTAAATCACCTAGGACCCCCACTGCTCACTTCCAAATGCTCAATTTTCTCTCTAGGTTTGGCTTGGAACAGGCATTGGCTTCTTCATCTGCATGGTCGTTGCTGCAGCTCTCATCGGTGTCTTCTATACTGTTGGAAGAAACGCTTGGGACAAGCACGAGTACTATTATGAGGGCGCATTCTGCCTCTTTGCTTCCCTCATCATCTCTGTCATGGGCGCTGCTCTTCTCCGTATCGGCAAAATGCAGTCAAAGTGGCGCGTCAAGTTAGCAAAAGCTCTCGAGTCCCCAATCAAGACGGGTAGTAAAGGCTGGTTTAAGCAATTCATTGAAAGATACGCCATGTTCGTCCTGCCCTTTGTCACAGTCCTCCGAGAGGGCATCGAGGCCGTTGTCTTCGTTGCTGGAGTATCTTTCTCAGCTTCGGCCAAGTCAATTCCTCTGCCCACTGTCGTCGGCCTCTTCGCTGGCTGTTGTGTTGGTTACCTCTTGTACAAGTAATACCTCCCTTTCCAGGCATATGACTCTCTTAATACTGACCACGACTTTAGGGGTGGTGCGAGCACTAAGCTGCAATTCTTCCTTGTGATATCCACCTGTCTTTTGTACCTCGTTGGTGCAGGTCTCTTTTCTCGGGCTGTCTGGAGCTTCGAGATGGCCAAATGGAACGAGTATGTCGGTGGTGAGGCAGACGAGTTCGGGAACGGACCCGGCTCCTACGATATTGACCAGAGTGTCTGGCACGTCAACGTAAGTCGTCATTCGTTTATCCAGACCCCCTTGCCGTATTCTGATGTTGTGCAGTGTTGTACTTCTACCGATAAGATTCAGAATGGCTGGGGCATCTTCAACGCTATTTTGGGCTGGACAAACTCAGCTACATATGGCTCTGTCATTTCTTACAACCTATACTGGATTTGTGTCATGACTGGTTTCATAGTTATGCGCTTCAAAGAGACACAAGGTAGGTATCCGTTCGGAAAGGCAAAGTCTCATGTCAATACCGTTGATGATGCTGAGAGCCACGCGACCTCTCCTCCAAGGAATGTTTCCAATGAGAAGACCACAACAGCATAATAGCCATGAGAAGATGTATGGGAAAAGATCGAACTTTTTCCGATTTGAAAAGTTGTATACAGCTTTGTTTGTTTCATAATGGCTCTATGAGTCTATCTTCATTTACATCCAATAAAGTCTAACATGAAATTCTTGTACTATCTATCTACTCAGGTCTCAGGGGTCCAGTCCCATTCATCTGCCAAAAACATAGCCTTTGCCATCTTATCAACATAAAGAGCTCCTTCGTAACGTAACCTCTGATCGTTTGCGATGGCTCGTGTGAACTGAAACTTGTTCGATGCGTTGTCTCTGTCGTCGGCTTCATGTTCCTTCTGGGCCAGCCACGAGATCTCGGTCGGTCGCTTCTTCCAGTCGGCATAAGGGATCGAGATGACGTTTGCTGAAAGCATCGACCGCATGTAAACCAAAATTGGTTCAAGACGAGTCCGTAAACCACAGTTTGTGTGATGTTTATCGACTTGGTAGCTCGGGCACTGCTGAAGTGTAGATAGTAGTTCCTCGATCTCAATCATAGCAGTGTCTGGCACCATGTTCAAAGACGCCGGGCTGTAATCCACGAGAAATAGCAAGTTTTTGTTCACGAAAAACTTGAGCATCTGACCAAGCTGGTAAGAGTCACATGCTGCGCTCGAGTCATACCCGAGTTTACACTGCCTTTCGCGAGAAGAGAACAGGGCGAGGAAGTGACGCTGGACAGAAGAGACGGTGTTGAGAATACACTCGCGTCGGTGCCGAAGCTCCTCTACATGATAGTCAGCCCCTGCTAAGACTCACAAACCAACTCTAGTTCTTTTACTCACCTTCTAAACCATCAGGTAGGTTCCACCATGCAGCTGTCATATTGGTATCTTGATCGTGAAACTCGCTCCAAAGACTTGACCCTCTCATGATGATTTCTCGAGTTGACTGTTGTAGACGCATGGGCTGTCCTAGTAGCCACGCAACCAGGATCTTTTGACGCAATACTTGTTCCGTCTCTGTAGGTCGTCCATCCTCACTTCTTAGTGGTTTGTTCGACGTCAATGGCCACTTGAACTTGAGATCTGTGTTCAAAACACGAGCTACTGCTGCTACACAATCGAAGCGATCGGCAACGATTGCTAGAGTAGTAACGTACGGAATAGTTCCACGAGCCGTTTTTGTAGGTTTCTGGTGTATGATGTTGAGTATATCTTCCATGGCGTTCTCACGTCCAGCAGCTTTAGTTGCATCATCATCGTCGGCAATTGGAATCCAGGGTAGGTTGTGAATATCGGCTTCCTTTGCATTGATCTTCAGCTGGGCGAGCTTTTCGTGTACATCGGAGACCAGCTTCGCTTCTCTAAACTGAGAATTGGAAAGAAGATTTGAGAAGTACTTTGAGTGCTTCTTCAGAGCCGCCAAATTGACACGGTATCCCACCCGGACCTTTGACTTCAGAGTTGAGCGGTCTGGGGGCTGAGTACCAGCTTTCCTGCTGGCAGCAAGCTCAGCTTTGCGCGTTTTGTTGAGAGTACCGGCAGAAGTCTCAAAAGTTACATCCAAGACTATATCACCGGCAGCATCTATTTCTACCACGGGAGGCAGATCTTTCTTAGAAGCCTCTGACCCGTCCGCCTCGGCGGATGCTGCAGTCCCAGACTCGCCCATTTGCTAGGGATTGGATGTTATTCGACATGGAGATGTCAGCCTGTGCAGAGACCCAATCGTGAATAGGCTAGATGCCGTGAGTAGTCGATAGGATCTCAGTCGAGTAAAGTCTTTTCATAGGAAAAACGATAAAATCTCAAGGTCCTATCTCATAGGTTGCAAGTGGGATGACGTTTAACTGCAGAGTACGTACCTACCTCTTTCCGATTTCATAGGTATCCCTGGCAGACCCCGCCACTTGGTTGTGACCTACCTACGTCCCGGGGCTGGCCCCAGGGGCATCAGTCGTCAATTTTAGCGGTTACACGAGGCTTCCCGCCCCTGACTCCCGATGGGGTCCCCGCCAAATTCTCGTGGTGCAGCCTAGAGCCTGGGTTTCTCATCGCCTGATTGGTTAGGCTTCGTCTAAGAGAACCCGGCTTTAGAAGATCCACCTGGGAAATCATGTCTATCCAACATCCATCGTCACTTTCCGACGACCAACAGGGCAGACCTGGATCCTCTGTCCTTCACCCACATTGATGGCGTTGTTCACTCACAGGGACACGTTATTCGTCAAATCAAACTCTCTACCTTCTGGTCTGCCCTACGTCCACATATAAACTTGAAAGCCTTGTACGTTTTGTCTTAACGACAGCGACTCCAAGAACTATACTCCGAAAACCCACACAACCTTTGCTCGACAACTCGCCCGATGGCATTGCAGAACTTAGCCTGCACAGCGCTCCAGTTCTTCAAGGGACGCTGATGAGTGAGGACTGGCGAACAGAACCAGAAACAAACCTACCTCTCAACAATGGCACCGTTTACTCGCGCCGCTGTCGATTCAACACTTGCCCCTGCAATCCAGCTCCTTAGGAACACGGCTCGACCCCCACCGACCTTGAACCGTCTCGCTTTTCACCTGCGAAACGACGCACAAAACGGAACACTGAATACGCTTGGCTGTCTGCACCAGTTTAGTTGCTCAACAGGATACTCAACATGCGCGAGTTGGTCCGACAAATCGCGACAGTCTCGGCTTACACGTCCAAAGCAGCCCAGCCAACTATCCCTGTCGACACTCGAAACACATAATCGAAGAGAATTTCATACCTACTTTGTGACACATTTACCTTCGTCTTCTGTTCATCCCGATTCTCGTCCGATAGGGCCCGGCCACAAGCTTCCTCGCGATGCTGCAACCCCTCACACCCCAAGTGCTGGGCCTGTCCCCGCTGTCGCCCCGCCTTACATCCCGTCAACCCGAGACTTGACGGTAGTACGAATTCCAATGCGAAGGGCAAAACATCATCTGGGAGTCGCGACAGATCGAGGAAGCCGTCCTTACAACGAAGATCGAGAACAGGCCGGCACAATCAGTCTTCCGGCCTTTGCAAAGAGGGCGCCTAGGAGTGTAAAGCACAACCCAGGAGAGGCTACCGCAGCGGACAGCGCTTGGGGAGACCCTCAGATCTTTTACTTTGGTGTTTTTGACGGACACGGTGGCAGTGAATGTGCTGACTTCATCCGGGATGAGCTGCCTGGCTACATTGAGAAGGCATCGGAAGAATTCGGGCTTCAGAGCAGTTTGCGCAAGAAGAAACCAGGTCGCGAAGGTACACACAACCACCACCATGATCACAAACATAGGCAGGCTCGCTCCTCTCAACCAGCGCAACCTGCGGGCACTCCCTCGACGAAACGCGAGGCGCTTGATGCAGTCCACATGAAAGGACCAGAAGAGGTCAAGCACGAAATGAATGTACCTGACACAAACACCGGCGCTATCTCCGAAAAGCCAGTACATGGAGAGCGAATACACAGCGCAACATCGCCGCCCGCTGAAGTCTCGGACCTTGCAAAAGCAATTCGTATGGAGAAGAGCTTGGTCAAGGAATACAGAGACACTATCGGCGGTTACTTCAGGCGCTTTCACCCCGAACACTTTGTTCTCTCCAGAGATGAATTCGCGACAGAAGCACGCAAGATCACGATTGAATCAGTGCTTGCATATGCCTTCTTACGTGCAGACCTGGATTTTGTATCGGCCCAGGCACGGAAGGTTGACCCTGAAGATGCGAAAGAATCCGATGATACCCCTGTTAACGATGACGAGGTCTTTGGTCATCCGTCTACGCCCTCTGGCCATGGAATAGGAGGTCCGACAAGATTCAAAGGAGGTTCCACAGCCTCGGTGGTCCTCATTTCCACACCGACACCCGCCCCTTTTTGGCATCCCGCAGCCCAGAGTACGTTACTGTGCGCTCATGTTGGAGACAGCCGTATACTTCTTTGCGACACGGCTACTGGTTTGGCTCAGCCTTTAACGTCTGATCACCACCCCAGTAGCCCGACCGAGAGTCGACGGCTACGGCGATATGCACCCGCTGGATCAATGGTTTCTGGCGATAGTTTCGGCGAGGAACGCATTGCTGGTTTGGCCAACAGTCGCGCTTTCGGAGACATGAAGAGCAAGCGTATCGGTGTCTCTGCTGAACCAGAGCTTACACGGGTCGAGATGGGTCCTGCACAATACTCTTTCCTTGTACTAATGACGGATGGTATTTCTGGAACTCTTAGCGACCAGGAGATCGTCGACGTCGTTAAAGAGGCACGTACACCCGAAGATGGAGCTCGCAACATCGTCAAGTATGCCACGGAGGTTTCCTCTGATGGCGACAATGCAACATGCCAAGTGGTACGTTTGGGAGGCTGGGAGCGCAGATCTGAAGGTGGGCTGGGCAGTCTTGGGACCAAGGAGATCCGAGATGCTCGCATTGCAGAAGCTCAAGATCCACGACGGGGAAAGAGGTGATTGACTTGAACGATCATCGATCATGATAAGAAGACTACATTGCTTGGATGACGGGTGCTGGAACCTTGGAAGTGAAAGGATCTCGAGGGAGCACAATTATTCATGTTTCATACTAGGGCACTCTACGATTGCTTTTGGTGGTATTTGTATTGCATGGAATCAGGAGTTATCTGGAGTAACAGACAGCGACATAGCATGCGCTTAGGGGATTATCCGCACTGAGAACACAGTCGAAGCTGGGGCACATGTAGCGCTGCATTGACAAGTATGTGCAATAGTTCTTTGTCATTGAAGAAGAAAAAAATACGTCTTGACTGCCTAGTCTAAGTCTGTTTGTTGCCTTTCCCTCTCCTCCTGGGTATCCGGTATCAAAGCGGCCGTTAAACATCCATTCAAGCCGTTGTCCTTGACCAATTTTCAAGGTCTTTTATCCAATCCCAGCAGTTCCGTGATCTCATATATCATAGCACATTCTTATCTATCATAGTGTCTTTAGTAACCGTGATGTGAGCCAGGATACTGTCCCCAGCCAGGAGGAGGCTGGTTACCAGGAGGAGGCCCATAGCCTGGCTGACCGTATGGAGGATACTGAGGAGGGGGTGCCCCATAGCCTTGACCCCCATATTGCTGAGGAGGAGGCGCTCCGTATTGGGGACCACCATACTGTCCTGGAGGAGGAGCTCCGTACTGAGGCTGAGGAGGTCCACCGTAGCCGCCACCGTATGGTGGTTGCTGTGGGGGAGCGTTGTAACTGCCTTGCTGGGAGTATCCAGAGCTTGATCCTGCGTAATTTGGGTTCTGTCCGTATTCGAAGGAGTTCTGGCTGGGCGGGGCAGGCGAGTTTGACATGTATCCTGCCGCTGGGTTTCCATCTTTGCCTTCCATAGAGTCAAGGTCGCGAGTCTTGACTTGTGACCACAATGAGCCTGCGACCTTGCCATGTCCTGCATTGGCCATATCACCAAATGTGCCATGGTTACAGCCACCTCCACCGACACTGCGGCTCGAGCCCGAGACTTGGTTAAGAATATGGTTCTTGTGGTTCCTGACAGACTCGGAAGAGAGAAGGTGAGCAAGCTCGTGGCGGCGAGGGTGCTCATCAGCCCAATTTTTCATAGTTTTGAACATATCTCGCTGAATCTCGATATGGTCGTCGCGAGCAGCGGGATGGTGGAATGCTCGGAGGACATCGTTAACGACCTCGTCCACGGCAACACCAGTGTTCTCCCAGGCATACAAAACTCGTCTAAATATTTGGTTAATAAATGAGTATTTACTTTCAGGTACTAACTTACGGAACTGTGTATTGAAGTATGGTGGCGGCGATACGACCAGCACACGAGTTGAGGATGTTAGTGAAATGATCCTTGGACAACATAGAGTGGGTGGGATCGGAGCACGAAGGGTTGTCCCAAGGCTCATACTGAGACTTGGCGCTGGCAGTGATGACACTGGACGAACCGTCCTTGAGGACCTTGGACACCTGCTGAATGATGGGTCGGATGAAGGGAGCGAGAAGACCCAAGATGAAAGCAGTAAGAGTCTCACTGATCTTCTCAAGAAGCTTCTCCAGACCAGGAACCTTGGAAATACCACGGCTGATGGCCTTGACGATCTTGTCACGGAACTCCAGAATAGGGTAGATCTTGCGAGCGGTTTCAACGGGGTCGAAGTCGGGGTTCATACCGGGGACTGGGTTGGCATTGTCACGAGTCATATCACCACGGCTCTGCTCATAGCTTCGGTTGCGCCGCTCTTGAGCCTCGGAGCTGGCCTTGAGGTCCCGGGCCTGAGAGGCGAACCCATCACCAACACCAGGGAGCTTTGACACCAGACCGATAAAGTCACCAGGGGTAGACTTGATACCGAGGAAACTTCCGAGGAGTGATCGCTCACCACCGCCGCCACTTGAACGATTGGCAGATTCTCCCTCGCAATTTTTGAGGGCAACTTCAACCTCGTCGACTTCAGATTGAGTGAAGTGGTCCGAAGCTTCTCCAATAACGGAGTGCAGGAAGTCGACGGCTCCGAATGTACCAGTCACAAGGGGGTACACTCGCTTGCCGTGAAGCTTAATCTCGGTATGCGCACCACAGTGAGGGAACACAGAGTGATATCCAAGCTCACGAAGGGCAAGCTCGCAGTAGTTGCTGTGAGCACTGAAATCTTCCAAAGTATGCAATGCTTGTCCGAGACACCTCAAGGCTTCGCAAAGATCGTCTTCGTTTCCTTTGCTGGAGCCGCTGGTGTAAAGACGGCCATAGTGAATGCTTCGGGCCAAGCTGTATCGCAGGTAGGCTGCGCTGGTCGCCCAGCCCCCATTTTCGTTGGCGATATAGTTCTTCATGCCCGTACGAGGATCTATTTCGGTTTCTATCGGCTCGACTGGACCTCGTAATCGTTTGTCAAAAGTGCGCGCATCGAGCCCATCGCCGTAGCCGAGGGGGTTATCGATGTGTTCCTCTGGACGATAGACACCGAGTCTGTCTGCGGTGACCTCAAATTCTCCAGTAGCGTAACCATGAGCCATAAACGAAAGGACCCAGACCTATTGATGTGAGTAAGCATCATGAATCGCCATATAAAGTAGTATATCCATACCAAAACACGGATCGTCTCGCCATTGACGCCCTTTAAGCTGCCAATATCAACGGCTTGGGAGTAGTCGCGCAACCAGTTTCCAAAGTAGACACGTTTGATCAGCATTGAGGTCCATTTCTTTCCGTGAAGAAACGCAATGGTTTCGAGCATATCTTCAATGTCTAGATATTATGTGAGCAACACAATGCGACGAAATTGGGATGGAGGGGCAGCTTACCTCCATGGCGCCAGTTATGACCTTCGACCTATGCGCATGTTATTAGAAGGTCTCCAGTAAGCTGTATATGAATCTCATAGCTAACCTGAGCAATTGAAGGGATATTTCCAGCACCAAAAGCCTCAGCTTTGCCAGGAAGGAGGATCAGGCAAACTGCGATCAGCAGCAGCCATGAGCCCCGCGGCATGGAAAATGACGGCATGGCGAATTAGCGACGCAGCCCTATGGCGGGGTTACAGCAGGGAGTACGCGATTAGAGGTAGTATAAGGTAATAATAGGTGACAAAGTTTATCCAAAGTATTTAGGCGAGATGAGGAACGGGGGGAAAAAAGGTTGGAGGAAGAATAATGGCAAAGGTTAAGAGGAGGTTTAAAAAACTTGATCTGCCAAGGGATGAATGAGTTGATAGTGTACCTACATCCAGACGAGGTCACACTGATGACGGGATTTAATGTGGCTGGGCGGTTCCAGTAGCCGTCAGCTCTCGGATTTTGATGTGCATGTGGCGCTTCTTGGACTGGTCAGATTACTTTCAGGCACTTGTACTAAGCAAATCCATTCACTAAACCCTGCCCCGTGCTTGGATTGGGTACAAAAGTCATTAGTGTTGGGCACAGCAACCGCCAGATTGCGGCTTGAGAGGCCTCTCGAACTCATGGCTTTCTTGGAGCTGATTGCGAAGCTGTACCCACAACTCGTCAACTCGTGGCTTGGCAATTGATGTTGAGGCGGTACGTGAACAATTCTTGGCGTTTTACAAGTTTGAAGGCTGTTAATGATAAGAGAGGCGAGCATGAACCTAGGAACAAGAGGGAGCGAGCATGCTCCTGCTACCCAGCAGGTACATGCAGTCAGTCTTACAAGCTTGAACATGCGTATGCTTGTAATGCATGTACGGCATAGGTAATAAGGGACTTTTCTGCTCAGGCTGACTGGAAATTGGTAGTAGCTACAGAGTCTTAATCTATACATTGTTTCATGGACATCATGTATGGCAGCTTGTGTAAGTCGACAAATGCAAATTACCAGCAACAAGCTCTGCTGTAATTGCAGAAACTGCACCTCAAGCCAGATTTTTTTCGTTCTTCCACTGGGACCCTCCCGACAGAAGAAATATTCTATGCTTTAAATTGCTGTAAATAAAACAGATTACAGGAGCTATGAAATCTGATACTAGTGGAGCTCAGTTGCTAGTTAAGGAGATCCGGCTTCCTCGGAAAATAAACCCTGTCATCAGAAAGCTCGATCGGAGCATACGGAACACTGAAATTCCGATGTTCTGTGTATATCCCAAAGTCTGGATCTACCGGCATCCATTTATAAGCCCATTGATCGTCTGATCGATAAATTGCCTGGCCCCAGGTTATCAAGGAGCGAACCGCGGCATCAACGGCTGATTCAATGCTTGTATAGGTACTGCCGACATTGACGTCCGTACTGGCTGATACGAATATTTCCCATGCACTAGCCATTAAGAACACTATTGTTTTCTTGTGTGTTCTACTCGTCATGTGCAGCTTTGAGGTGTAAATCTCGATTGCCCCATGGCATTGACAACTAGATACCTAGGTAGCTGTCCTTATAATATTAGACTCTATGTTGGTCACTGTCCCCAACAGTATGTATGTAGATTCCGTTCTTCTTGCCTCGGTCATAGGAATAAACTGTCCACTGCCAAATTTAATAAAAAGACATTGTCTTGTTTGACTTTCCATGACCAGACATCAGGTTCTGAACCCCGAACTTGTGGCATGTTTTATGGTCATTGTAACGCCACTCTATTGCTAAGGTGGAATGGGGATCCTCATTAAAAAAATATGTCCCCTGGATGGACCCCTGTGCGGCGACTCTAACTCGCCGCTCGCGCCGCCCTTTTGTTAGGTCCGTCCATTTGACTGTCTGGTTTGATATTAAACCTTCAACCCTTTTCTCTAGGTTTCAACAATTTTCGATTTTTCTTATCCTACAGTCTCCTTCAGTTTCCATCCTTTTCCTCTTCTCCTGATTGTTGACAAGGAGCACTCCTACTTGTGCACCGTCCTCACCCTCATCTGTGGTTTTTAAGCCACCTTCTCGACTCGACTCCAAACCTCCGACCGCTGCTTCAACAAGATGCCTGGACGTACACTTCCAACCTTCAACCGTGCTGAGGTCGAAGAGCACAACTCAGGGGACTCTTGCTATGTCACTATTGGCAACAAGGTCTACGACATTACCGACTTTCTTGAGGATCATCCTGGCGGTCCCGAATACATTCTCGAATATGCCGGCCGCGACATCGAAAAGATCCTCAAAGATTCTGATTCGCACACACATTCTGACTCTGCCTATGAAATCCTCGACGAGAGCCTGGTCGGATTCCTCGTATCCGAAAAGTCCGTCAATGGACATGCCAATGGAACTGCCAATGGAACTGCCAACGGCAATGGCAATGCGAAGCTGCCCAACGGGGATGCCAATGGCACAGTTCATCCTCGAACCGGAATGTCCTGCGAGGAGGATTTGAGCAGGGAAACAGACTACAGCATGGATTACAAGAAGAACAAGTTTCTTGACTTGAGCCGCCCTCTTTTCCCTCAGCTTTGGTTCGGTAAATTCTCTAAAGAATTCTACCTGGATCAGGTCCATCGTCCTCGCCACTACAAGGGCGGCCAGTCCGCACCTCTGTTTGGAAACTTCCTTGAACCCCTCACAAAGACCGCTTGGTTTGTGGTCCCTTCTATCTGGCTGCCATGCGTTGCATATGGTACCTTCGTCGCTTCTCAAGGCTTCGACAACCAGCTCTACACTCTTGGCTATTGGGTGTTTGGTGTATTCTTCTGGACTATCATTGAATATGTTCTGCACCGCTTCTTATTCCACCTTGACGGGTAAGTTTCTCTTGTCATTTGTTACCGAACTCCATTTGCTAACTCTACCAGTTACCTGCCTGATAACAGACTAGCAATAACTGGTCATTTTCTCCTCCACGGTATCCACCATTATCTTCCCATGGATAGGTACCGTCTTGTTATGCCGCCAGTTCTCTTCGCTTTCCTGGCTACTCCTTTCTGGTGGGTGGCTCATTCCATCCTCTGCCACAACTGGTATGCTGCAGTAGCAGCCTACTGTGGAGGTGTCTTCGGATATGTCTGCTACGATCTTACGCACTACTTCCTTCACCACCAAGACCTGCCTCTGTGGTACAAGGATCTCAAGAAGTACCACCTTGCTCATCACTTCCTCGATTACGAGCTAGGTTTTGGTGTCACCAGCAGATTCTGGGACACCATTTTCGGCACTGAGCTTATGTACAACACTAAGAAGACCAATTAAGCTCGCTATAATGCACGCAGTTTTCTGCCTGGCGTGCGTTTTTTTTAATTCAAGCCGGCACACTGTACATATGTCTTGCTATCAAGGGCTTGGCGCACACTGGGTCGTACGGAGCAGTCATGATTAATGGATAGTAAATGAACATGGTGGGCCCTGGCATTAATGGATTGAATCAGAATAAATAGTTTTAATGGCTGGGACTGGTACGCCCAGCATGTCTCTTCTTTGGACAGAGTCGCTTTTTAATAATATATACCTTCTATGAAAACCAACATCCTGTGATTTTATTGTCCATTCTTCTATCACTGCATTCGTCCGTGTCCAGCATGGTGATTATGCTCGCCACGTGTCGTGTCACGTGCAGCTGAGGCGCTGGAAGTAGCACCTCTAGCCAAAAGCTTGACCCATCAGGACTTTTCCAGGCAACTTTCTTTCAACAAACTTCTTATCTAGCGAAAGCAAATATCGGATTCTACACCAAAAAGTTGTACTGAGAATTCTGCTGATACTGAATCACATTACGATCCTCAAACCCAGACACGCATCGATAAATCTAACACGCAGACACCATGGCTACCTTGGATGTGGAAGCACTCCTTGACGCCACCGCGAAGGACACTGCGGAGCAGAAGACTAAGAGCCCTGTAGAGGATAGAGCAAGGGATGAGCGTGAACGAAGGGAACGCGACCGTGGTGGCCGTGATCGAGATGTAAGCCGACATCGCGACCGCGACCATGGTCGACGCCGAGACCGTAGAGACAGCCAAAACCGAAGCCGCAAAGGCACACCGGATGTAGGAACACCTCGAAGCGATGCTGGGAGCCACAAAAGTAGGAGAAGAAGCCGCAGCCGCGACAGTGACCGCCGTCACGCACGCCGAAACAGAGACGGAGATTACTACCGTGGTGGACGACGCTCACGTTCACGATCTCGCTCCCCTTACCGCCATTACCGACCTCGTGATGACCGAGAGCCTCGTGAACGAAGGGATCGCGGCGATCGACGAAACCGGGACTTTGGACGCGGTCGGGATGACGAACGTCGGGAAACAAAGCGCGAAGAAGGCAACCCGCAGCTTACCGAAGATGAACGAGATCGTCGTACCGTGTTTGTCCAGCAGCTTGCCGCTCGTCTCCGCACCCGCGAGCTGAAGGAATTCTTTGAGAGGGTTGGACCCGTCAATGAGGCTCAAATTGTCAAAGACCGTATCAGCCAAAGATCCAAGGGGTAAGATAATACACGTCCATCGATAAGTATAGTTACTGACAAATGGCAGAGTTGGTTACGTCGAATTTAAGAACGAGGAATCTGTTACCCAGGCGCTTCAACTTACTGGACAAAAACTCCTAGGTATCCCCGTCATCGTTCAGGTGACAGAAGCCGAGAAGAACCGACAGGCACGAAACCCTGAAGCCTCAGGGCCCCATCCCAATTCTATCCCGTTCCACCGCCTTTACGTCGGTAACATTCATTTCAACGTTACCGAACAAGACCTGCAAGCTGTCTTTGAGCCCTTCGGTGAGCTCGAGTTCGTTCAGCTCCAAAAAGATGAGAATGGTCGCAGTCGTGGCTATGGCTTTGTCCAGTGAGTATACCACTTTTGAACCATGTATTAGTCGCTAACTTGACAAGGTTCCGTGATGCTGGCCAGGCGCGAGAGGCACTGGAGAAGATGAATGGCTTTGATTTGGCCGGACGTCCTATTCGTGTTGGACTTGGAAACGATAAGTTTACCCCTGAGAGTACTGCCAACATGTTGCAGAGATTTTCCGGACAGAACCAGCAAAACCCTAACTTCCAGGGCTCTGCCTTCTCCGGTTCTGGCGGACGTGGCCCTCAAAACTCGACTTTCGACCGAGCCGGTGGTCGAGATAATGAGAAGACAGGAGGTGCTAGTGCTCTCGATGACACCGACGTTGCCGGTGTCAACTTTAACAACTATAGTCGCGATGCATTGATGAGGAAACTTGCCAGAACAGACGATTCCGCCACCACCAATGGCAACGAAGAACGACAAGTCCTCAAACCCAAGACTGAGACGAAGCCATTGCCTGTTAATGTCAACATGGCCAGTCGCTGTGTAGTTTTGCATAACATGTTTGACCCCGAAGAGTATGTCGCAACCCCTACACTACACTACCATTATGCTTGACAGTTACTAACAATTCACAGAGAAGAAGGCACCGACTGGGTCAAGGAGCTTGAGGACGACGTTCGTCAAGAAGCCGAGAGTAAATATGGACATGTCGTTCACATCTCGGTTGATCCGAACTCTAAGGGTGACATCTATCTCAAATTTGACAAAGTCCAGGGCGGCGAAAATGCCATCAAGGGTCTCAACGGCCGATACTTCGGCGGACGAATGATCGACGCGTCACCTGTTGTAGATGCCGTCTACAGCAGTTTGTTCTCTCGTACTCGGGCAATTTAAAGCTAATGTTTGGCTTGTCAACAACCCTCTCTAGGACTCTTGCAGGTTAGCAGAGTCCACATGAACTGGCTGAAGAGCATCACTAAGAGTTTGGTCATCAACAGACTTGAAGTCTCCGCTTTCAGAAATTCCCCGCTGTCGCTTTTTCGCGCGTTCCCGCGGCGCGATGCTTTCGCCATCACCACCAAAATTTCCACGACTCGCATTTCATGCATCAAGGTTCCCAAAAATTCAGCATCGCATATCTTTTTAACCATATTACGGTGTCGCAGGTTTCTCATCTCTTATTCCCGACCTACCTTGTCTGGAAGACTCCACGCGCACGCGCCCCTATAAGGATCAAATATCGATCTCCAGGTTCAGCACTCGTTCAGTCGCAAGGACCAATACTGATGTCTTGTACCCTAGGATGGCCCTTCCCCTTCAACTAAGGGGCAGCACCCCAGACCTGCGCCTTTGTTTGTTATATGAATAGTTTGTTCCAAAATATAGAATATGTTGAAAGTAATAATCGCCTTTTTGTGACTATGTTTAAAGATTGAGAGGTAGGAAACGTTATGAAACTCATTCTTCGCCTTGCTAATTACGCTCAGGTCTGTCATGTACAAGTGTACTATATCGCCGTCAACTTCGACGTTGGAGTTGAGCTTGTGATCAGCTGTACACCCTATATATCACATCAGTCTCAAACTGATGTTATCTATTGAATCACTTTCTTATATCTTAGTAGAACGCTATATACATATGCCATATTGGTCAGATATACGATAAAAACGGAGCGTTGGTGTGCATCTCAACTATGTGTTGTTACAGATTTATTTGAGGTTCCTATCATCATTTTAGTCGCGGATGTATTCATGAAGATCTCTTAACGTCTCCTTCTCTTCAATCCTTGGTTCAACTCTTGCAGCTGCTTCATCGTTGTTGCCGGTTGGACATGTTTCAACCCCTTATTTTGTCACATTTTGAGAGTGCAACTACTGTTTGGAGGACCTTTTCTTCTCCTTTTCAACTGAATCAGGACTTGAATTTGCTATTTATCTTGCTAAGTGAGTTACTTGTTCATTTACTCATTCAGTTGAAGCTTGATTGATAGAAGGGTGTGCGAGTGCCAGTCACATCGGTTTGCCGGCTGCTTGCCAGTGCCAGGCAGCTGGCTGAATAGTTCCCGCCAGCAGTTTCTGCCTCGCAAATCAAGTAGGAGAATGTTCTTCGCTTATGCCTCATCTCCTGAACTACTTCTCAAATCATTCTCTACTCATTTGCGGTTGCTACGTAAACACATTTCGATACATTTCGATACATTTCACCTGGAGCGTTTGGGAGCATCGTTTCTTCTTTATCATTTTCCGCGCGTTTGGCAAGCAAATAGGTGCTCGACCTGACTCGTCGCAAACGTAGAGCAGGAATTATACCAAAAGTTTTGTCTCGGTGTTGTTTTCAGTGTTTGTTTTTCTGCCTCGCGCAACACCTCTCCACACACCTCTTCTACATTTTCCCTAATTCTTCCTACCACTCTCACCTCTCCCCGAATTCCGGTTCTCTTCATCCTCCCCCAGAAACTTTTCTTTGTCTATAATGCCATACGAGAGTAACGCATCTTCAACTGGTAGCTATTTCTCGCAAAGTCAACTCGTATCGAGGTGGTCTTCCGGCAGTGAAAGTCGCGATACCAAGCCATCCAACACCATGTTGAGCATCAACTTCTCGACTCCCCTTGCGGGAGCTGCTCGATCTGAGAGAATCAAGCAGATGACCAACAACCACGTAAGTTATCGTTCTGCGATTGTTTCTTACGCCGCGCGCCTCTATTGCGGCGCTGCGCATATCCTCGGCCAGAAAGACTGACTTTTTTCTTTTTCCATAGCCTGCTTTTGAAAAGTCTCGCCAGTCTCAGGAGATTCTTGTCAAAATCCAGACCTCTTTGCGCCGCATGCCTGGCGTCTCTTCCAAGGAATCCAGCGAAATCATCGCTCAACTCCAAGAAGTCGGGCAGATTGTCAGCACCGAGACGAGCCAACTTGTCGACGCGCTCATGAACTTGACTCTTGATCAGGAGGATACAGACAAGGCGATCGCGCGCATGAGTATCGAGGCCAACCTTGCCAAGGCAGAGGCCGACGATCAGGCTCATACCCTGAGCACCATTCGTGCCGAGCTCGCAAACGAGAAGAGCAAGCGACAAGAGGCTGAGGCTGAGGTCGCCAAGGTCATGGAAGAACTTCGAAAGCTCTCCCACGAAATCAAGTCGCTCAAAGGGAAGAGCAACGATGCCAGTTCTGATGACGCCAAGTCGTCTCCCGATCGCGACGACATGGTCAAGGTAAGCGACTGGCTTCAACTTGCCCCAGAATCGAATGGCTGACTTCTCCAGCAACTTGGCGAAACAATCAAGCACCTCGAGGAACAAGTCAATTCTCGTCGATCACTTTGGCTCATGAAGAACCCGAGCCCTGAGTCGGTGGCTCGTGCTGTTGAGACCATCACCGAGTCTTGCTCTGACAAGGACGTAGTCCAGAAGAGCATCGCGTCGCTCCGCTTTGGCAGCGATGAGGATACCAACTCGCGCGATAGCAAGCCCTCTGGTTCCAACGAAGTTGCTGTACAGTCTCAGCGTCCTCCTTCTGCTGCGCGCTTTGGATCGCACATTGTGCCCGGTCCTTCTCGTCCGACATCAACTGCGCCAAGTGAGCGTCGATTCAGCCAGTGGGGACCTCCCACTCCATCGCAGACTCAGTCTCGATTTGGAACCCCTTCTTCAAGCGGTAATGGACCTCAGTCCATGTATGGCCGCAATCCTCCCCGTCGCAGCTTCGCCAACGGCACTTACCGTCCCAATGCCCCTGAGTTTTATCCTCAGTCCTACGGACATCCTGACAAGAATGTCGCATCTCCTGGCAGTGGAGGTTATGGTCAGTCGCGTCAGTATTACCCCCCTACTCCCTCAGGCGGACGCAACAAGTACAGCCGATTCCGTGATCCTCTACCTGCCCCTGACTACAACGGCCCGCCTGGTGCGCTGACCACTCGACCTCCTTTTCCTGGACCTCCTATTCATATCACTGATATGACTATCAACGCTTGGCACGATCAGTTCACGGATCTCTATACATCCATCCGCGCATTTGTTGCCCGTCACGCTGACCAGGCTACTTTTGTCAACCCTCTGGAACTCTCCACCACACGGCTGTGGCCTGTCCTCTTGGCAACCTACCATCCTCTTTCTGAGCATGAGGCCGTTTCCTATCTTGACTACCACCTCAAGGAAACGAGCGCGAAATCTTGCTTGGTCACTCGTGTCGTTATCGACTATGTTGTCAACCGCGTTTGGGTTCCTCGTGCCTGGATGGGTGCAGAGTCGGATGCTACTCACGGCCTTATTGAAGTTGAGAAGGATCTCGAACGAACTCAAGGTATGCTCACTGTTGCTGTATGCATCAATGACCTGTGTACTAACAAACTCACAGGCCAGCCAGCTGCTCGCCGTCAGCAATTCCTCGATCGCCAGGCAACCATCATCGATTCCATCCTCAAGCTGGACACGTACCAGGAGTTCAGTAAGGTCCGCTGCCAAGAGATCTCGGATGTGATCCTCAACATGATCGAGCCTCTTCTCAACCCTGACGCCGATCCTGAGACGATCTACAAGGAACTGGAGAGTGTCGCTTCAGCCGCCTGGGCCCTGTCAAGCCGCATCCTCAGCAGCCGACTGACCTTTGACTTCCGCTTTCCTGAGATTGGAAGCCGATACTCTTCCCAGTCCATGTTGCCAATCTGGCCCGACCACGATCCTCAGGACCTACAGGCTGAGCACTGGCGTGTTGCTCTTGTCACCACACCTGTTGTGACTTGCCGCAACGACACTGGCTCAAACATCTCTGCGCACTCGGTCTGTGTAGCTGATGTCGTCTGCATGCGATAAATGCATCGCAACAGTTGTCATCGCTGTCTTTTATTCGTCAGAATGACGTACAAAGAGAGAAGAAGTCAAATTCTTCCATGACAGTGAAACTATGGCGAGTATGGTACCTAACAAAGATGTGCCATTATGTCATTCTAATTTTGACCACGATTTCACATTGCGACGACACGTTGTTGGCACCCGGAGAAGGCGCATAGCTCCTCTCGTCAGCACTCAGATTCAGTCGCCCAGACCATCAGGCGATGAGGCGTTTTACTATTGATACTACGGGTATTTGTTTTCTTTACACGTGCCGGATTTTCTGCATGCATCACGGCGATTGGGTTTTTATTCATGGAAAGGATACATACCATATGCAATCACATTCCCCTTCTGGAGATTGAAAGGTGATCTATCCTCTTCATATGGATTTGTTTCTTTGCGTTTTCTTATTTCATTCTGGGGAAACTAGCAAATAGTACAAGGGGTTTCTTGGTGGTCGAGGAAGAAAGCAGTCTTCGGGGAATACTACTACTACCGGGGTTTGCGATACGTCGTGGGAAACATCCTGGGATACACGCTGCCTTCAACAGGAGAGAAAAGTGAAGACATCCAAGAGAGACGTCAAGATGAGTCATGATATGTAATAATTTATTTTTTTGATACACTGAAGAGGCAGTGAAGTCTATGATTTGAATCTCGTGAGAGCGTGTTTCCAGTACTGTAGACCTGGATTAACATCTAAACCTCTAAGTTCCAGAACTCCCCTGGTATCAACTAAAAACAACATACCACCTATCCCATAATAATACACAAAACAGAAGAAAGAAACCACGGTTCTTATGTTTAAGAGTCGTGTCGCTATATATAGAAACTTTAGTAGCCGCGGCCTTGAGGAGTGCTGCGAGTAGCCCGACGATCGAGTCGTCGCACAACCGCACCAAGAACAACCTTGAGAATCCCATCTGCAGACAAAGTCTGACCATTTCCCACACTGGTGGAGTTCCATGTGGCGGTATCAACCATATCGCGAATACCCTGCTCTGCAAGATCATCGTCCAGCTCGCGGAGAGCCTTTGTAGCGCCGAGTTCGTTTCCGACCTGGAAGAACTGAATTCCAATCTGGTGAGGAGGCGCCTCGATCTGGTCGAGCTTCTTGGCGTGGTGCACAATTATGCTCTCTGGATCATCCGTGGGACATCCGTCAGTGATCATGATGATGTTGACCGGCTTGGTCGAGTCAATGTTCTCAGCGCGGCGAGCGATGTGAGAGACGTAGGGCTTGAGAATGCTGTGCAGACGAGCTCCTGTAGGTGTGGAACCGCAGGGTCGGACGGATTTAAAAAGGTGTTCGACTTGCTTGGCGTCGCGGATGTTGTAGTATCCTCCAGGGGCCTGGGTGCCAGATCCAACGGCAGATGACCGATGGTTTAGAAAATAAACGTCAATGCCGTCAGGGTCGTGGGATGTACAGATTGGTGCGATGGTGCTAAGTGCTTCGCGGACTTCTCGCCATGATCGACCAGCCATAGAACCAGAGTCATCGATGACAAAGACGGTATCAAAGGTTGAGAGGAAAGCATATTTATCCTCTGCGCTGGTTATGCTGGAGAGGCTGGGTGCTGGAGAAGCAGCTCGGCGAGGAATTTCGAGATTTGAGGACTTTGCAGTTGGTTCATAGGCAGGAGGCGCCTCGTTGGCTGTGAGAGGTGTCAGTTGCGTGGCCAAGTTACACGAAGGAGATGAGGAGAGTGACTTACGGATGTTGAGAAAGGGATTAGTGTAGCCGTAGCCAGGAGTTGTATTTGAGTCACCCGTGCTGATGTCGTTGGAGTGAATCCTCAAATCCTTCATGGACTTCTTTGTGGAGAATTTATCTTTGATACGGCTGAACATTTTGGGTGACGAGGAAGTTGCGTGCGGCATTGTGAGAGAACTTGTCTCTTTTAATTTATGAGAGTTTAGAAGGAAGCACGGATGGGTGGCTGATTAACTCTTTGTGTTTGACCGGAAGCAGTGACAAATCTTATCTAAATCGGCCCGGTTGTTCGTGTAAATGCTCTTTGTTGTGGTTCTTATTATTGCTCTGCGAAGCAAGCTTGCTTATTGATTAATGATGATGATTTGTATTGATTTATACAATTGCTGATGATCTCTTTATATTCAAGTCTCTTTACAAATTGGTACATCAAGGCACACTTAAGGCATATCAGACCAGTAACCCCATTTCTTCATTGTGGCCATTTGCGTGTTGGTAGAATCCATATCCTACCTATTGTTTGCGTTCCTCGTGGTGTTGTTGTTGTGATATTGCAATGCCCCACGGTAAGGCGCAGTTCGCCTCATGGGTCGCATGGCGGTACGCCTGAATGGTTCGCCTCCACTGCACTGGCAGTAATTTGCAGGCAGCCTACAGAGTACAAGGCATTCTTTAGGTAACCTAGGTACCTAGCCCATTTCTGACAACCTGTCCCTGTGTCTTGTTTAAATGGCATGCATTAGTGCCATGCTCAGCCCCTGTCTTCCTGGTCAGCCTAGCCCGGCGATGAATATTCATGTGACATGACCAATGGGCACACGCCACTTCTGACTTCGATACCATTCACCTGGGAACTCTCTTGTCAGATGCCCTTGCATTATCTCGTTTGATCCTTCAATCATATTGCTTTTTCTTCAGTTTGTTGGTTTCAGAAGCCATTGATACTAGTGGTGATACACCCTCAGCTTCCTAATGCCCCTGGATGTGGAAAATTGTGCGAACGGCTCATAACATGATGTCTAGGTAGACAGAAATCACAAGGCCAAACAGCACTGTCTTGTTACTCACTACCTGGTGTAATAAATGAGGTAGGAGCCTCATCAATCAACCTTGCGACTGTCAGTTATCAACTGTATTCACATAATAAAAACAGCCACATCTTTTTTGTTTTTACCAATTGAGCGTCTATTGACGATTACAACTGTTTAAGAGAAATATGCTGTAGCTATTTCAATACTTTGCGCGATCGCGGGACAAAAGTTACAAGCTGACACAAAGTGCAACTACTTCATCAAAAAGGCAACCGCTGGTGGGATAGTCGCCTATAAAGGAAGCCCCTTTCAGCCTTGCACCACGCCGGGGAACGTGAAGGCCAGAGCCTCATTCATCTTTAGGGTTGTATAAACATATACAGAGCCTCAATGTGTCTCGGCTTTATTACTCTTTGGTTACAGCTTTTGTAAGTTTCCTTACAGCTTAGGTAGGCTGCCGTTTACTTGCAATCCATCAGTTGAACACAGCATTCCAACCATGTTCTCTCATCCATTCTCTTCTTTGGAAACGGAGAACACAGCATGTTTGGACTGTAGATGGAATTATTAAATCAGTTCATCACACTTAGGACAGCCTCCTGGGCTGTTTATTCGTATCATAAAACTACCTAGGGACCAACCCTTCCGTCATCCGCTAGGTCTTCTAGAAGCAGGTCGGATATGTGAGGCTAATCGGAAATACGGATACTCACTCAGCAAATGGCGTATCACGATAAGCCTTTAGTAATTGTCTCCACTTATTAGACACACCAACACCTTGGTCAGCGTTAGCAAGCCATCTCCATACGTGCCCGATCTACTGATGCATTCCCCCGACTTGCAGTGGCTATTAGCGGTAAAACCTCAATCTAGCTGCTGATGTAACATTTACTAAACATCACCAACACCTCCACAATCCTCCAAATCTGACCCAATGGCTCAACTTAATATTCCATCTATTTCTACTGGTTTGTCGTTGCTTGCAAAATCATCTCCTCATCCAACTCTTGATCATCGTAGTATATAAATCCCCCTCCCCATCCATCCTCTCTTGTCATGACACTTTTCCGAAGCATCTTCATCCCAGCATTCATCGCTTTAGCTGCCATTGCCTTATTCCAGACTCGTTTCAAGGACACAGCGGCTTCTAGCTTTGAAGTGTTAAAGACTATTACGCCTCTATCTTATATCTACAGCGACAAGATTACCGACCAGCAAAAGGACAACCACCACCTTTACGCCACCGAAATGTCTGTTCATCGAGCTATTCGCAAGGTCTTTCTTGCTGTTGAGCAATCCGAAGGTGCTGGTGCTCGCGTGCGTCGATCAATTGGTACTCCTCAGCTGCGCAACTTTTCTCCTTTCCTGATGCTTGATCACTTTTCTGTCAAGCCTGGCGCCGGGTTCCCTGATCACCCTCATCGTGGTCAAGAGACCATCACTTACCTTCTTGAGGGTGGTATGGACCATGAGGATTTTGCTGGTAACCGAGGTACTCTCTCCGCCGGAGATCTCCAGTTTATGACTGCTGGAAAAGGTATGCTTTTCCTCCTTGATCAATCTCGTATCAAATTTCGGATTCACTAACGCTTTTCTCCAGGTATTGTGCATGCAGAGATGCCCCAGCAAAATGCCGATGGCAGCGCCAATATCGGTCTTCAACTCTGGGTCGATCTCCCCAAGGAGCTCAAGGCCTGTGAACCTCGCTACCGAGATCTCAAGGGCTCAGAGATCCCCATCGCCAAGGTTGACGACGACAAGGTCACCGTCAAGGTCATCTCTGGTCAGAGCCACGGCATCGACTCGGTCAAGGATCTCGCCTACACACCTGTTTGGTTCCTTGACATTGAGATCCAGCCTGGTGGCAAGATCACCCAGCCTCTACCTCCCAACTGGAATGCGTTTGCCTACACTCTTGAAGGACAGGTCATTGTTGGCAATGATGACCAAAAGCGTGTTGTCGAGCAGTATCACAACGTTGTTTTCGAGCCTCAAGGTGATGTCGTTCACTTTGAGGTTGACGCTGGTGCCACCAAGTCTGCTCGAGTAGCCATTATCGCCGGTACCCCCTTGGATCAACCCGTGATTCAGTACGGTCCCTTTGTCCTTACCTCCAAGGAAGATGTTGCCAAGGCTCTGTTTGACTACCAGACGCACTCCAACGGTTTTGAGCGGGCTGAGGACTGGCAGAGCGAGATCGGAAAGTCCATGGTTGGCTAGTTGAGAATATGAATAACTATGTGTTCTTGTTATGATGGCGTTGAAGTGTGGATTTTTATTTTATCTGTTTGAGAAGCAAAACTGGGAGCGTTCGATCTGGTCACTTGGTCACGAAATCATTAGCTAGCATATAAGCATATCAAAATGAAATTTCATATTATTTCGAGAATCGTTTTTCACATTGTGATTTACTGTTAGGCGTTCTTGGTTTGTGAATGAAACAACATGAGACTGTTGTGATTGAGCTGACACTACCCTACATTCTCGTGGCGTCGTTCAGAAACCAAGAGTAACTGTCTCTGTCATCTTAGTCGTCTCTTAATTAACACTGCAATGGCTTGAATTCGGCCGTGTACAGGTACTTCACTATACGACATTGCGTGAATAACAACGCAAACAGCCTCCGTGCACCTGTCTACGGCTATGCCGTCCCGTTCCGCGGCGTAGTCGAGTTAAGCACGGTGAACATAGGAGTCCATTCCCAAGTCTCGCCCGTACTATGTATGCAAAACGTCCCACACAGAGTCCAAGTAGCGTGTATGTCTCATGATTCGCCAGCCTCTTTAATCAAAGACCCTTGAGATCGGGACCAACCGGACGTATTCCCTGACCGATATCATGTCAAGACAGGCCTCTTCTGGGGTGTTCTAGTGAGATTCTAGGGTACTTCAGTTTCGGGTTCATACCGAGCTTCCTTTTCAAGAGATGCGCGACATTCCACTCGGTGAATGGCTATCAACAGTTTGATGCTTCATATTTGACAGTGAGTCTAGGTAGAGATCGGACCGGGCGAGTAGGATGTATGGAGGCGTTGTGGGTAAGGGGAGAAACGAACTTGGCAGGGGGTGAGGTTTTAGGTAACGATATTCTCAAAGATCGTCATCATGCCCATTCTACAATGCGGGTCCTACTCGGGACATGTCAGTCCGATCGGGTCGATATTGGGCAGAATGAGCGAGTTTGAAGCTGAAATATTTACAAAATTCAACTCGAGGAATAACATTGTATTTCTAATACTATTAAGTTAAAGGTTAATTGAGGGTTTCTCTTAACATTTAGCAGCTCTGGGATAGAATACATGGAAAATACCTATGGCACATGAATGATTGGACGAAGCTGATACGCCTGAAGATGTACTGTAACTGTATCTGGTATTTGTAAGAGAAGCGTCTCGACTCCAAAACAAACCTGACAAGTCGTATCAGCATTGCCCAAGGAGAAGGAAAAGGGGGGCATTTCTTTTTACCCCAGGATTAGCATTGCATTGTCATAGCGGGAACCTGTGCTGTTGCCAGTAACATTCGGTGTGAGCTATGGAACTGGAACTGGAGCTGTTGATTGAGGCTTTCGAGGCGATTCAGAGCTACTCGCCTCGCCTCATTACGCAATACGATAATTACTCTTGCCAAATGGTTGCTCGAAAAGAGATGCCGTTTTCCGTCGATGTGCAATGCATGATGCACACATCCAATACAATCCTTCCAAGAGATAGTCAGCTCAATCCAATCGCATTCCTCCCTTCGCCTCTCAGGTCAGATCAATGCTGAACTGGTGAGGTACTCACAGACCATGCTCGACACTGAATGGCTTTTGTTTCTATCGTTTCTTCTCCCTGTTGGTGATATACACACATACGAGGCATTCTGCTAGGGAGTCTAGGAGTATGTAGTTACGGAGTACAGTCCCTGGAAATTCCAGCCTGAACAAACCTACATAGGTCCCACCCTAATACTTTTCGTGACCGATTTGATCCATCATGTCGTAGGTTTGCACTTAGTTATAAATTATAATATATGCAATCACCCCGTAAATGCGTCCACCTTGGTTTTTTTCTTTTTTCCTCTCGTCCCTTCTTTCTTCTTTCTCTCACCGATTCTCTTTTTCGTTCAATCTCGCACTGTCGCGGCCACTTCTACGACTTGACTTGCATGACTGGACCTCACTAAGCTAGAGAGCTCCATTATAAGAACTCCCCCCAAAACCAACCTAGCGGGGACCTCGCAACTAACGTAGGATTCCTACTTCTACTTCTACTCCTACTCATCATCATCATCGTCACCATCATCATTATTTGGTTTGAGGCCGCCAAACCAAATACTCCTTAAACCTTTGCGCGAACACTTCTACCCTCTAACGAAGCGCCATCCTACTATCGCCCATCATGTCGTTTAGTGGACGCAAGTTCTCTATCAACCGCCATACTGGCGAACCTAAGCCCAAGGTGCTTGCCCGCCGTTTCAGTACCACCGAGCCTTCAACGAACGGTATGTTTATGTCTCTCCTTGGTTCGACGCTGTCTCATGACTGCTTTGGCGTGTCTTGGAACTCCGAGACCTCGCTTTGAGCTGCACCTCTCTGGTTCAGCTCTCTGCAAAACCTGCACTGCATACCAGCTTCATAAACTCGGGAGTCTTGTCACTCCCACACACGCCAAAACCCTCATCTACCTGCCTACTCTCCTCACCGTTTTCTCACCTCCCCTCACCGTCCCGCCTTTTGACTACCGGCACCAATGGGGCGTTGCATTGCTGTGCATTACTTTTCTGGGCTGGCTTTTCCCCTCTTCAATCCCTGTCACCTATGGTTGCCCCTCCATGTTCATGTGCAGTCCCCTGGCCTTAGTTACCCCTCCAAACCCGCCTTACCTGGAGCTGTCCAAGGAGCTTGGCTGCAGTTCTCCACAATATCATGATCAGAACCAAGATCGCAACACAGCATCAAAATCACAGCTGCAATAGCAGAATGCTAATTGGACTTGTATAGAATTCCAATCCAAGGTTCATCGTCAGTTCCGAAGCGCTCATGAAGGTCACATGCCCCATGCTGGTCTCGATGCCAGCCGATCATCCACTGGTGTTATCTGGTGTACAGAGCGAGCCTCCGAGTATGGCTACCTTGAGAACCCCGATTCATGGGCCAACCTTGGCCAGGGTGCCCCCGAAGTCGAGGACGATATCGAGGGCTGCTTCCCCCGACCCGAGACCATCAACATCTCGATGGCTGGTCGTGAGTACGGCCCTACAGCTGGTATCAAGCCTCTGAGAGAGGCTGTTGCCAAGCTCTACAACGAGGCCCACCGAAAGGGAAAGGAGAGCCAGTATACTTGGGAGAACGTTGCCATTGTCCCTGGTGGTCGTGCTGGTCTGATTCGTATTGCTGCCGTCCTGGGTAACTCATACTTGTCTTTCTTCTTGCCAGACTACACGGCCTACAATGAAATGCTGAGTCTCTTCAAGAACGTGAGTTTTCAAACGAGCGAAACCCGCCATTTTTGATAGTGGTTGGGTGCTGACATATTCTCCTAGTTCGCCGCTATTCCCGTGCCCCTATCTGAGGAGGACGGCTACCACATTCATCCTGACAAGATCGCCGAGGAGATTGCTCGTGGTACTTCCGTTATTCTCACCTCAAACCCTCGTAACCCTACTGGTCGGGTTATCCAAAATCCCGAGTTGGCCGAGATCCAGGACCTCTGCAGAGAGAGGGCAACCTTCATCTCAGACGAGTTCTACTCCGGCTATAACTACACTTCTAACTGCGATGGCACCACTATCTCAGCAGCCGAAAACGTTGAGGATGTGGATGAAGACGATGTTCTGATCATCGATGGTCTCACCAAGCGCTTCCGCTTGCCAGGATGGAGAATCGCTTGGATCTTGGGACCCAAGGGTAAGCATAAACCAATCCACTGCAAAACACGCGAGACAATGGAGCTAACTATATTCATATAGAATACATTAATGCGTGAGTTATGGCCTAATTCTTCTACTTTTCGCCAGCTCCTATGAACTGGGACCTGGCGTATTGCCTTTTGTGTGGACAAGCACAACTAACACAGCAATAGCATTGGATCATGTGGTTCTTACCTCGACGGTGGTGCTTCTCATCCTTTCCAGGAAGCCGCTATTCCTATGCTCGAGCCAAGCCTCGTTCAGAATGAGATGATCCACCTTCAGTCTCACTTCCGGGTACGTCTTCACACAAGAGTCGCAACCTATGAGAATTTACCAAGTTAACAATCAGACAGGACAAGCGTGATTACGTTGTTCGACGTCTTCGCGAGATGGGCTTCATCATCAAGTATGTGCCTGACTCGACATTCTACCTGTAAGTGATGCCCCAAAGCAAGGACTCGATAGACCCCCCTCTGAACACCTTTTAGCTGGCTCAACCTCGAGGGTCTCCCCGAAACCATCGCCGACGGTCTCAACTTCTTCCAGGCCTGTTTGGAGGAGAAGGTCATCGTGGTACCTGGTATCTTCTTTGATCTCAACCCCTCGCGTCGTCGTGACCTTTTTGACTCGCCTTGCCATCACTTCGTGAGACTTTCATACGGTCCTCGCATGGATGTCCTCAAGATGGGAATGGACGCCATTGAGCGCGTTGTTCAGAAGTGAGTATTGCGGATATCGTGAACTTCTCCAGAATACAGATCTAACATAACATAGGCACCGCAAGCTTAACTAAAAGGTCCTCGAGAGTTGGCCAGGACTGTAAGCACAGAGTAGTAGGAGGTGTATGAGGGAGCGTCTCTTATGTAGTATCACGACCGTCATGCGTTGAAGGTGTATGGTTTAGACCAATGAGTCGAGTCGAGGATCAGAACCTAAAGTTAAAGCAAACGCCTCTTTATAGATTAAGGGGTCTGGATAGCTCTTGTTGAATACTTCTTGCACAACTATATGTTCGCCGTTGCCAGCCACAGTGAGTTTTCAGAGAAACCTACCAGGCGGGTTGCCAAGAAAATAGGGACATAAACAGGCCAGAATAAACAACTCATTTAGATTTATCGAGACCGTATATGACAATATCCATGCTCTTATTTTATTTAGTCACTAAAGTTTATCTAACACTTTCATAATTATCCACTATTTATGATATTTATATATATATATATATATGTAC